>LNBV01008579.1:10197-23247 GCA_001513535.1 Oscheius sp. TEL-2014 | reverse complement strand
CACACACACACACACACACACTTATTTTTCAATTCGTTGCTATTGTTTGTCTTCACAATCTTTTAGCATAAGATTTCGTCATGTCAGTCAGAACGGGGAAAAGTTGAAAACAGTCAAAAGCTGTTCTAAGTGATAACAAAAAGGACGACAATGAGCAGCTGTTCGCAGCACTAAACATATGTCTTGAGGGTGGCTTGAGAATGGCCAAATGCACCGTGTGGTTAACCCAAAAGACGTCAAAGCACGCCAATTCAGGGACGTTGCCGGAATTAGCGTAGTTACGGGAGTTCGCACACATTTACATATAGCTTGCAAAAATAGAAAAAATGGTGAATTAATACAACTGCATATATGAGTTTGGTGAACAAGCAGTCGACTTTTCAGTATAATCTAGAATAATGTTGCTAGAAACTGAAAGTGCGTTCAATTTGGCCGTTACTAGGCAATTTTGGGTCCTGCTATCAAAACAGTTGCGCTTCATGATTTTGACAGTAAGCTAAGCATTAAAAACGTATACTTCTTCAAAAACTTGCCAAAAGTAGTTTTGAATCTGAGAGAGTCATTGGCATAGGTTTTGTAAAATATAATGGGACGGACAGGGGCGTTCCTACACTTATATGCGTAAGACCGCATTGCGGCCCTGATGTGGCCCACGGCCACCTTTCTCCAAGATCGCAAAGCGATTCGAGGTGACCGAAGGCCGCCGAATGGGTTAATGCCCACATTGGTCTTAGTGTGAGACTTAGCCTTAATCCATTTTTCAAAGTTCAAGATCCTTGTCAATGAGGATGTTTTTAACAGTACACGAATCACTGGCCATGAGGTCCAAATATAGTATTGGTTCCGGGGTTCCTAGCAGATTGTGAAGCACATTTAGATCCTATAATTTCACAAAAAAAGATACCAGCGTTCATGAACCGGGAGACTCGTCGGCACAGCGCTAGAAGAGCCCAAAATGTCTTGTAAATCAACTATCAGTTGAACACCTATTACTCTATTCTCGTAACTTTATTACCCATTATTATTCACTCGACCAAATATACAGAGCAAAATAATTATAATTTAGATGACACGGTGCTGCATGCGCTTGAAAGCGATTTGACGCTTCTCCTCTTCATTGATAAGACGAGCTATGTTGGCGCGGAGGTTCTTTTCCCAGAGAGCCCTGAAACCTGGTTTTAGCCAAGTTCCACATTGGAATTTACCAATTAATGGTCTCAGTCTGAGATTCTCCCATTATTGACTTCCAGGTGCTTCCAAAAAACTTGGCGATTCCACTGGGCTGAGGGGTGTTCGGCTGGCGGATTTGGTCGTTCATGTTACGTGTTTGGGTGGTCTTGGTGCTGAAAAACAAAACTTTGAAATTTGAAATTACTTCTACAAACAAGAAAAAGTCAAAGTGAAACGAACCCTGGCTTTGTCATGAACGGATTGGCCTTTTCGGTGACCTGCCAGGTCTTCTTCAGAGCTCTTCCAGAAACAGAGGATGCCATTTGATCTGAAAAAAACAACTTTGGTACTGAAATAGGAAAAAGAAAAGTGTTGAAAAGACAAAACACATGATAACTGCGGTAAAAAGAAGAGAAACCCTAAAATTTCAAAAGAAACCAGTTTGAGACTGGAAGGAGCGGTCTGTTCCGACCCGCCTCTGTCTTTTATATCAACGATCTGTTGACAGAAGACGTGCAAAGAATAGTTCACGGCCCTTTTTGTGGAAAACAGGGGTCGTAGTCTCTTATGGGAGGCCTCACGTGTTACCAATCCAAACGTCACCCTCATGTTTTGTTGCCCATATCGAGTAGGGGACAAAGGATAGATGGCGGTCTCTGGACGCATCATTTTTACACCTGTGGTGGCAGATTTAGTAGAGTGACGAAACCTGTTTCCGCCAAAACAGTCCTTTTCTCGTTTGCAGCGAATGTCCATGAAATTGCGGCGAGGAGAAAAAAACAGTACAAAGGTTATTTTTGATTTTCTGTTTTTATAGGGGCTTCGGATAAACATCACATGTTACGAGGGTGTAAAGCGCAACGTGTGATTCAAAATTAAACCCGGTTGAAAACAAACAACTCAATCTTCACCTGTTTTCTGAAATTTCTTTTAAACCAGTGTAACGTCTAGTAGAATTGAAACAAAACCAGAGGAAAGCAAAGATTGAGTTTGAAAGAAATGTGACTACAAATCAGAAGAATTTGTAGTTTCTTCCTGAATTTCGAAATCTTGGTACAAATAAAGGTTCAGATTTACACAACCACACATACTTCATATATGAGCAGTGTTTCAGAAGCACAGCTTGTTGATACAAGCTTGTCTGGGAAAATCGAGGTACAGAATCGATATCGTTCCTGTTTTTCTTCAAGGCCACGCTTTTGCAGCTCTGAGGTAAATAGCCAAGACTGTTCTTGATGTCACTCTATGGATTTCACAAAAAGGGTATGACTTGTGCAAGTTTTGAGGGGTTTCGCTCCAAAGTAACCCGGAAATATGATTCTCAAACCCTATAGTTCTTTAGGTTGAGTTGTTTTGCATGTAAACGGATGTACTTCGTTTGAAGATAACGTTCTAATTTTAGTCACGTGACATAATAGAAGCAAGAGACAAAAATAGATTTATCACTTGAACGTTAGTCTATCGCGGTCGAAAATTAGTCCCTTAGGAAAAAATAAAATCAAAATGTTAGGGCAACGATAGTGGAGATTTTGTGTGTGTCACAAGGCAGAAAAGCCAAAGAAGGAAGCCATGGTCAAAAACAAGATTGATGAAAGACAAAAAGAGAAAAACGAAGAGGTATTCCCATCAGACAACCGGCGTTTTTTGGTACCTTCACCCCTTTAAATAGAGACTCGGGGGGTAAACAAACAGCTGTGGCGTGAGAGGTCAGACCTAGGAAGACATCAGGTGCGTAAATCAGCTGATTTTGCTTTTACTGGAAACACCAACTGTTTCGTACGACTTACTGCAAGCATTGAACATTTTTTGCACAAATTGAGAATCAGAGGACAGAATGTGAAAAAGTTCATTTGGAGCGAAAACTGGACGTTTAACGACACAGCAAAGCGAGAGATCTTACCATAAGAATCGATGTATGCCTCGGCTTAAGAGCAAATGTTTCAACACAGTAGGTTCGTACAAATTTGTGCAAAATCAAAAACAAGAAGAAAAAAAAATAAAGCTTAAAACATACTTGTTGAATTCATTCTACGCCAGGCAAGCAAATTACAAAACTAAAAAGAACAATGTTTTCGTTAGAGTTTTTTTTGCAGAATTTGATCGTATCTTTTCCGACCGGCTTTGTCGTTTTGCAAAAAACAATTTGGTCGCTATTAGAAATGTTCCCACTTCAACAACTGAAAGACAAATCTTAAAATAACTTTTCCAAAATTTCCTCACTTGGCGGTTCTGTTTTTCCTTCCTTTCATCAAGGAAAAAGAAGGCCGACAGTGATTGAAAACTTCCGATACCTGCTTATCGATCTGTTCGTTTCTCATCGGTCTGCAGTTCATATCTCCGGAAACTCGTGCTTCCTTCCTTCAACGCAACGTGTTGTTGTCTCGGTTTCCGAGCGGCGTCGTGTCCTTGCGCCACTGTAATTCACGTCTCACTACCGTTATGACACTTATTTTCCTGCTCTTCCTATTGTTTAACATAGTTCAAGCAAAGTTTGACCCCTTCGTTTATCAGGATATTAATCATCATGAAGTTTTACATGCTCGACGACAAGGAGAAACAGGTATGTCCTATTCAAAGAAACAACAATAGTTGTGTGTTTTAGCTTTTGCTCAGTATGAAGAGGTTGCTAGAAATACAACGGAAGAAATGCGTTCAGAACTTAGAGAAGATTATTTTCTTAGATGTAATAAACTAGGAAAAGAAAGAGAACGACTTGTATCCGAATCAGTCAAAAATATTCATGGAAAGGCTGATTACAAGGTGATTATATTCATTTTTCTAAGAACCCTGTTTAGTTGTTATTAACAATGGGTATGAAACCCTTTCTGGCGAGGTTTCTAACTCTCCCCAAAGCTCAGTTAGAAGACGGGTTGAAGCAATTGTGTACCAAGTTTGAACTCCAATTACAGTGTCAAAGAGGCTTCGGAGATTCCAGGTTAAACCTTGTAGCTTAAAAAAACTTTCCAGTTCAGGGAGACGATCTACGAACGAGTGGAAACCTTAAAATGGAGGAATGGAAACCTTAAAATGCTTTTGGAGGAAGAATGCTCTCAGCCAACATTTGACCCCGCTCCTTACCATTGTTTCTCTGATGAGCCCTATGTCTGGAGTCAGCCGTGTTTCAAGGTTACTTTGACTTTTAGGCGACGCTTTTTTTAACGCGATACACAATGGACGTAATTGTGAGAACGCAGTTCAGTGACGAAAGTTCGAATCGTTGAGCGATGCCAAAACTTGTTCCTCGGTCGGACCAAAGCGTAAATTTTATGAAACATTGAACCGGAAGGAATAAGGGTTGATGATTTATAAAAACTTTCCAGTGGTCCACCATAGTGTTCATGCTTTATCCTAAAGAATAACCTCTTTGTAAAGAAGATCTGTTGAAAATGATGTTTGTTCATTCTTCTTGATTTAGGAGATGCTGAACTATAACTACACCAGATACTCCGCCGGTAGAAGAATGGCTAATTTACATCTGGATGCCATGAGAACTGTCACTTTGATGACATATGACAAGGTGCATCTCTCTTTTGTAAGATATCAAACGTTTTCAGGATCTGAACGTTGAAAACGAAGTGCTCTCAGTAAAAGAGAAAGTCCAGACCATTATGAGAGATGCCTTGATCAAGATGACAGAAATGGAAGGTTGGTTGATCTGACACTTTGGTTTTTTTTTAATCTTCTGTTTTTAGCTGAAAAATGCTCAGCCCTTTCTGATGTAATGAAGTGCATTCTACCTCTTGTAAAAGAAAAGTGTGGCCCAAGAGATGAAAGGATTTTGAAAAACATCATCGAAGTTGGGTGAGTGTCCTTTTGTTTTCCTAAATAATCGATTAATTATGTACCTGACGCAAGAACGAAAAGAAGAATTGGATGCTCACTTCAAAGGATTCGGAGTTGAACCTCATCCCATTTGTTTAGCAGTTAACCCGCACATTTGAAAGCTTTAACAAAAAATGAGATCGTTGTATGGAATAAATTTTTACTCAAGAAAAATACAGTTTCAGCCAAATAAGACTTGCTGGAAGTTTTCAAAAGATTCGACAATTGAGAGTTAATAACATTTATTTCTCAGTGTAGAAATTTTTTTAAACAATATTTACACCTGAAATCGATCAAATTTTCACTAATACTTCTGTCAGCTTCTTACCTGCATATCATTGTGAGAGGTTTTTACAAACTTAAAAGGGCTTCAATATATTTATCTGTCAGACAAAGCTGAGTGTTTTTCCATATGTTATAAGTGTTTCTCAGACAAGTGTTTTTGTTTGATTGCAACAGCTAGGGTACAGTAGAAACAAATACATGCTTTAACTGTACAAACTCACTACAAACAAAGCTAGCGCTAATTGACATACTACAAAAATAATGCCCTAATGTAGCAGGTAGATGAAACTCATGCGAAAAGAGCGTCGATACTTGCGTTTTCAATTTAACTTTCAGTTTTTTGAAAGAACATACAATCTCTGGCTCCTTTATGTAACAGGTAATTAGACGTCACGCACCACAAAAAGTAAGTTGATAAACGCTTCCTCGTTGAGGGTTGTTGGTTGGAAAACTAAGCGAGCTTCTCCGTTTGCTACGTAGCATCCAGATTAGCTTGTTTGTTAACATAGGTTTTGTACATCACTCCGTTTCAGAAAACATTTGAAACTTTTGTTTCTCACACTGACTAATTGTCGGAATCGTCGATTATTGATGTCTGTTGAACGCCGTTAGGGCGTGGTTTCCTTGTCATTGTGTATCTGTCAGCTATATTGTGAAGCGCAAAATGTTCATCGAAAAGAATTCTGTCACGTGAGTGTGCCCACAACGACCGGTTGCCTCCAATTACAACGCCACAAACGACGGTCGCATCATGTCGCGTAAGTGAATTGTTTACCATCAGTTCGTTTATTGATCGACAATATTTCCTTGTTTTAGATAACGATGGTGTTCGGAGGTTCTTCAAAAAGGAAAAGAGAAATGCGGAGAGAGCTGCAGGTCAGTTATCACATAAACTAACAAAACAAATTGTATTCAGATGATGTGAAACGAGGTGTCAAAAAAGCGGCACGGGAAGTGGAACACGCCGTTCGACCACCTTGGTACAGGAGGACATGGAGTAAGCGAATACTTCTTGTTACTTATTCCGGCAGTTCTTTTAAGCAAATTTTAGCATATTGACACCTAGCTAACCATAATAGGCACGTGCGTTTAGTGAAACCAAGAATCAAACTAATTCTTAAAAAAATGACAGTATTCAGCTGTGCAATGTTTCTCGAAAATGCGAAAATGCTTGGCCAGTACGATCAAGTTTTTTTCTTCTTTTTTTTCTATTGTGATCTTGCACACATCTTGCAAATGTTTTCTTCGCTTTGTGTACTATCAGGTTTATACGCATTTAAAGTTACAGTAAATAAAATTGTACTGAATGAAAACGTTTTCCGTGCTCAAATTTCAAAATGATTTCTCTTGAAAGTTTACAACGATGGGTGTCTACGCACTGCATTCGCTCTTTATATTTGACGAAACCTCAACGGTGAATTTGGTAAAAAAAGAATTGCATCCAAATGAGCGATTTAAGAAGGGCAAAACTTATTTATTCGCTTCGGTAAACAAACTGTTTGCAATCAAAAATGTTTAAAAGGTTTCAAAAAAGTATAATTTTGAACGCCCAAAACAAAAGCTGCTTACATTTTTTTCTAGTTTGATCCAGGGTCGTCTATATAGACAACTTACATTGTTTTTATAGAATCTATTGCTTCGGTTCTGTTTTGCAAAGACATTGAAAACCCACAATAATATGATTTGCATGTCGCTACTATCTTTAAAGGGCAACCGATCCTTTCGGAGGGCACTACGTCAATCCTGTGTAATGTGTCCAATCACAAATCAATCATTGCTTCGTCACTACTTTTTGTCCTTTTCGTGCAGTACTCTACATAAATTTACGCCCACTACTTCGCCTTCGGCAATAAATTCGTAAGCGCTATCTTATCGCGGGAGGTACTGGAAATGATTGCAAAACGGGTGGGCCCTCCTATTACTGCGTGAATTTTGATGTAACTCATTTCTAGATCATCATAACTTTTCATGTTTGTATTCATTTGCATCTTCAGATCGCATCAAGGGGACTTTCACCCGTCGCCGTTGAAACCGGAGCCACCTGCCTTATCTCTAGATTACTGACTATCAGCATTCGACACTTGTCACCCCTCCCTCCATTCTTAGACTGTCCTTGTTCTTTGCTGCAAAACCAATAAATTCACCCTTCCCATGTCATAAAATTTAACTACTCCCCCTTCCGTTTGATATGTCTTTGATTATGCTATCTTTTGTCAATCTACTATCAAAACAATAAAAATAAACTCACTGATTCATCGGTTTAGGATGAAGAAAACCAAAGAATTGTATATAGCTATTGCAATAGGAGTAGTTGGAATTTGTTTAACTATTGCTGGTTCTGTAATGCTAGGAATTGGAATTCACAAAAGCAACGAAACACCTTCCTGCTCTGCACAAACACCAGCAACTGATCCGGAAGGTTCCACAACTTCCATTCCAAAGGGCGAATATAACAGTAGGTATTCAGATTTTAAATTGAATAAGTAGTTTAAGGAACTCAGATCCGTGAAATGATTCAGCAGAACATCAAACCTGATAATATCAAGGCTAATCTAAGAACTTTCACTAAATCGCCCCATCAAGCAGGAACCGAAGCCAACCAGGCAGTAGGGGAAGCAATTGCCAATCTTTGGCGAAAAGCAGGAATCGAAGGTATAGTTTATGTTAGGAGAAACTACTACTGTAGTTTAGATGTGCACAAGGTACAGTATGATGTATTGCTGTCATACCCCGATTGGAACAATCCAAATATCATGACGATCAAAGATGCACAACAGAAAATAGTTTACAACACAAGTGGAGTCAGTCCTGTTTATATTGAGGAGGAGCAGGGAGCACCAGGTAAGAAATCATTAATAACGTTTTATATACATAATAAAATTAATGTCCAAAAGAATCTCACCCAAGAATCTCACCCTTTTTGCATAAGGTGCTTCAAGGTCAAGCTTGGAACTCGTTCAGATAATGTTATTCGTCAGACGACTTAGCGAATTCCAAATGATAAAAGTAATCCATTGCGGAACGGCAATCCTCAACTAAACTAAGCAAATATGAACACATAAATGTTTGTCAGTATGTGTAAAAAAGGAGGTCAACACTAAATTGTGCCCTCCAAAGTTAGCCTAGGAATCTACTTGAAATCATTATTTTTTTACTTGAAATCATTAAACCAAAAAGCACAAATTAGTCTTTTATCATATTTTTTAAACATATTTTTCTTTCTTTCAATGAATACAATCAAACCAAAACCCGACAGACAACAGAGAACGTTTATTTAAAGCTATTTTAGGTGCCAGTATTCAGTGGCTTGCATTCTCACCAAATGGATCCGTTACTGGAGATATTGTTTATTGTTACAAAGGAAATCCAGGAGATTTTGAATGGCTGGTTAATAGCAACATCAGCCTCAAGGTTAGAGAAGAATTTGATTAATATTGATGATTCTTAAGGGAAAAATTGCTCTTCTCCGTTACGGAGGAGCATTCAGAGGTGACAAAGTGAAACTGGCTCAGAAGTATGGAGCCATCGGAGCTATTCTGTTTTCCGACCCTGCCGAGGCCGCGAAACAGGGTTACGATCAAGGTAGCTACATGATGCAGGAAAATTATGATTATTCTTTGTTTCAGCTGACACTTACCCTAACACAGTTTACATGCCACCTGAAGGAGTTCAAAGAGGAACCCTTGACGTTGGAGACGGAGACCCTCTCACGCCTCTTTATCCTGCCAAGACAAATCTCTGGAAAAGCAGTACTCTGCAGGAGGTATGACTTAGAAGAAAATAGTCCAATAAGCATATACCAGGCCAAAGATAGAGGAGATCTTCCCTCTATTCCAGCGTTGCCGATTTCTTACACAGCAGCTATGGAGATTCTGAAAAGACTTAATGGACCTGCAGCTAAACAATCATGGCAAGGTATATTTTTATTGACCTTCTTAGATTTCCAATGTACCTTCAAAATGTTGGTTCCTAAACAACTTATTCATTTAGGTGGTTTGAATGTAACTTATAATGTTGGAGGAATGCAGAACGGAATGACAGTAACCATCGATATCCACGGTCATTTTGAAACAAAGTAATTTGTTCTGGAGTGTTACAGAAACAGCATCTGAATTTCAGGACAATACAAAACGTTGTTGGATACATCTACGGTTCAGAAGAACCCGACAAATATGTTATTCTTGGAAATCACTACGACGCTTGGGTGTATGGCGCAATGGACCCTAATGCTGGTACGGCCATATTAGCGGAAGTGGCGCGAGCCGTTAAACATACCATCAATAAGACAGGATGGCTACCAGGTGAGATAGCAAACATCCTGTTGTGGGATGGCAATGTGTCACTGTGTATTCTAATTCCAAGTGAATATTTGAAATCAACTAAGTTGAAGATCACTTGAAATTTAACAAGCCAGAAAATAATTAACAAACTCTTGAATACACCTAATTCTCTAAGGAATCCCAAAATTTCCCAGGAGCATTAGAACTTTTCAAAAGACCAAAACACTATAATACCTATTTGGAAAGGCTATACCGGTACTTACACGATGCCTCCATGTTTTGCATATTATTATAAAACGTTAATGCGGCAATAGTTGCTTATATAGGGGCGCCAATATCTCCATAAGAAGCTTGTGCGTTTTCTCCACTCTTGTTATGGCGAAGATTACTAAGGCACAATTTAGTTTTCAAACCTGGAATCTTGTAGAAATTTAGAATCTGCCGGATACCCAGGAATGTGATGAACGGGAATAGATAAAAACCGCTTTCTATGCTGTTTTGAAAATCGTAATTTACAGCAAGAACTATAATGTTTGCAAACTGGGATGCGGAAGAGTACGGCTTGTTTGGCTCAACTGAATTCGCCGAAGAGTTTGGACCAATTCTTCAACGAAGAGGAGTTGCCTACTTGAACATGGACTGTTTCAAGGGTAATCATTCGATGTACTAATTACCGCATGCGGGACCTTACCATAATTTCCAGATATGTGCAAGCGTCCCCCGTTCTCACGGATGTCATTTTCGATACGGCCAAGAGTGTGCCTAATCCAAGCAAAGACGAGATCGCGGCGAATCGCACAACGGTCTACGATACCTGGTCGGCAGATCAAAAGATTTCAGGGGAACGAGAATCTTTCAGGTTGTACAATTATAAGGATAATACGCCTGGGACCAATGTTCCCTTCTTGAGTTATCCGTTGGGAGGATCTGATCATAAAACACTGTTAGACTATTTGGGTTTGCAAGAAACAAAACATCATTACCCGGTTACTTTAGGCATTCCGGCAGTCAACTTTTACTACCTGGGTGAAAATACGGGTTTCACTTATCCTTTGTATCACACTTTGTATGAAACACCATTTGCTGCAGAAAACCTTATGGACACAGATGATTTTGCGGTAACAGCAAAAAATATTTGATACCCATACCCCTACAAGAAAGATTAAAAATGAATCCCGAAAGTAGAAAACTGCAAAACAAGTAAAAAGCCTTGGTTAACTAATACAAACTTCTGAGTATCTCAATGTTATTTCTAAAACAGAGCTTTTCCAAAGTCAATTCTGCGGTATTCTTTGAAAACCACTTTTTGTAAGATGCGAATTTTCTACAACATTTTTAGACAGAAAAACAACAAGTGAAAGACCGAAAAAAAACAATTGATTCAGCGGAAAGGTTTGTTTCCCATTTTTCCTTCTTCAGTGAGCAAATGCAAGAAAAGTTTAATATTTTTCAAAGTTTTTTTGAAATAATTTTTGTCTTATAATGTTCTTTTCCCCGTTGTCAAAACCAAAAATCTAGTGTTCCATTCGCAACATTTGTGCGTCAAAAACACTGTCCAATTCGATCAAAAACGCACCCAATTCGGCTAATAAGTCGTTGACAAAAAGTGTCCTTTTCAGGTTCACACAGCACTAGGCCGATTTTGGATTGAATTAGCTGTTAGAATCGCCGATGCGCCGACCATTCCATTCAGGTGATTCTTTACTGATCGAAGTTCATTGATTCAGATTATCCAAGTTAACTTATCAGTTGGAAATGAGCTACATTCCTGACTTGGCAACGTCTATTCAAGCCCTAAACATGACACAGTACACTGCAGACGGGTATCAGCAGCTTCAGAACATGGCCAGGACTTCAAATGTAAAAGTTACAGTCCTCATTTACCAAAACCTTGATTTAGAAATTACATGAACATGCCTTGGAATTGGATGCTGCGCAGTTTACTTTTAAGACTGATCTCATTAAGCGTGTTTGGTGGAATGATCGCATGATGAAGTAGGTTCTTTGGAAAAAATTGAAATCGGGGCACTCTTGTTTCAGTTTTGAAAACTGTTTCGTAAATCCTCGCGGAACCCCCGACGACCCGACAGCCCGTCACGTCCTCTACTCCATCAGTAAGACCGATTCGTATGCCGGAAAGGTCATGCAGCAAGTCTACGCCGTGGTGAGTTTGGCTGTCTGGCGACTGCCGTCACACTTTTTACCCGACAGACACTGTTCGAAAACGAGTGAGAATCATAAAAACGCGCGGACATTTGCATCACAAAGCGTCGTCTGGGAGAGCGGGCCACACGCAGACACATCCAACGGGCGATCAATTATGATGGATGCAACAGTGCGTCGGCGCCGTAGAAATGCGCACGCCGGTTAGCATAGAGATAAGACAGTGATGGTTCAAGGGATAGCGACCAAATAGACGCCGCCAGGTCAAACCTTAATCGAACGCAAACACTACCGCTAGATATCGCACTTCCTCTAGGGCAAGATCTTATCAGAAGAAAAACTACGCCGGTCTAGATCGCTCAATTGATCCCAAGTTCAGACATTGTTGCGATTTTAGATTTTCTGCCTAACACAAAGAGAATTGTCGCGAATGTTCCTGGTTGTGGATTTTTCAAAAACTGATGGAAAACTGTTTAGGTTTGCCGCTTTGTAAAGAAAAACAATCGTTCTTTGTCTAGACCAGCGCGCCAGGCATTCCGAACGCTGTAAACAGTACAGTCTGGTCAGAGTTTAATGTCGGGTTCAAAAAGGCAAAAACCACGGCGTAATGTCTGGATTAAAAAAGTACCACGCGTTTGCAAATGAATTCTAATTGAAAACCTTAAAAAGAGCGAAAAATAATTGTTTTAACTGAGTTTTAGGTAAATATTGATGTGAAATTCAGTCGACATTCAATGAAACTTACCTTATACGGTATTGTTACCTTACATTAGACTTAAGGTTTATACCGTACTTTAACGTTAAAGCCTTACTTTAATCGGTATGTTATCTTAGACGGTATTATTCAAAGGGCGCAACACTGAAACTAAGAAGGCCGACAAGCATATGTATCTTTTAGACAAACATTGCGCACCTATGGCGTACATATAAGTAGCTTACGCTGTCCTTTTAAAGTAACCGTTACTATGTAAACCGCTTTAAAAAATAACTTATCTAGTGGGCTGCTAATCATGATTCATCTTCATATCGAAACTTTGTTCCCGGCAAAAGGCGGAATCTTTCATCCAAAACCCCAACCCCACTTTCTTTTCAATACCCGACAGGACGGCATAAAGCGGCGCAAAAAGTGTTTATTCCAAATCGGATTGACTCACAGTCTTTGAATGATCAATGTATTGTCATAGACTGAATGTTCCACGGTGAAAGAAAAACAATCCCTTGTGGCGTAACCGCGCATCGTTTAGGAAGGCACAGGTCACAGGTTTGTGTTTTGCTCATGCGACTGTTTAGCATACATTGAAGTGAATGGAAGATGCGACTTTTTTACATT
>LNBV01008579.1:0-10187 GCA_001513535.1 Oscheius sp. TEL-2014 | reverse complement strand
GGGGGTAAGAATCCTCAATGGAGTCAATTCTTCCGGGAGATCAATGATGATAGGATTCATCTTTAGTTATTTGGTTTAAACTCTTGCAAAACGAAAAACGGAAGTAACCGTTCCCCCTCAACCTTCCGTCAGCCGAACGACTAGACGCGCTATCGTGTTAATGTGAATTGCGTGTTCTACACTTTTTGTAGCGATCACAACCGTGCCGCCTAAAAATGGAAACGATCCGTGGGCGCCGTCGGTCGTTCCGTGGCCATTGCGCCCGCCAGCCGCTTTTTGCGCCGCTGCAACTTTGGCTGTATCCCAAAATCAATAATGTCTGGTCAGATCGACGAGATGGCTTCCACTGCGGACCCGAACGACTTGGCACGGCTGTCGCGCGAGCTCGCCAATCAAATCTCCATCGTGCACTACTCTCTCCTCTGTGCTGGATCGTCCGTCAACAAGTTTATATGATCTGATAGACTTTTTATTTTCATATTCTGTACAAAAGTGGAGTATCACCATGAGATTGTCAATGAAGGCGACTGGCACATGAAAAGAAGGACTCGTGAAGGGTGGGGATGGAGAGGATTCACCGAAGGTTCACTTGAGCCGCTAGTGTGCACAACTTGGAAATATACCAGTCAACGACATTGATCTCGCCCTGAAAACAAAGAGAGTTACAAGGTTCCCAGAGATAAAAATAGCCCAAGAGTGCGACATGCTGACTTGACACCGCCGACACACGTGCGCAACGAGTCAGCCTTTGTGACTCAATTCGACCTTTTGTTTATTCTAATTCGAAATCGATGGGTCTGTCTGGATTGCAAATTGAGCGTCAAACGTAGATTATAAAGGCAAGCGCAAGACTGCATTTTGAAAAGGGAGTTCCTCAGAACTGTCTGTACTTGATATTCTCACGTGGCGCAATTCGTCACATAAGCACCGTCAAGGTTGCTATCCATCTTGTGTTGCAACCATGCCGGTCCATCGACTGCCGTATGAACTTGTTCTCGACCTCACCTTTCGCACTGCTTTAACCGCCAAGTCCCTGTGCTGTCTGGCCTCCAGCATCACTTGCTCCTTCCTGTCATTGTCTTCCTCTGGCAGGGCATGGGCATTCTCCTTAACGATCGTGTAGGCTGAGCGGAGGTCGATGGTTCTGTAGATCATGTCATAGCTGAAAACCAGTGTTTAGTACGCGATTACCGGTGGATTAACTCACTTTTCCGGGCAAATCGGGATTCGGAGCACCATTGCTGTACTGGACTGTATGGAGCGGCGGATTACCTGCAACAAAGGGAATTATCTGGTGTCGGCGGCACTAATAGATAACTCAGAGGCTGTCAAACATCGCTGACCGCACAAGTTTCGGCAAATATGAGAGCCATTAGCGGCCCGTGCAGGCACTGCCACAGGGAAGCGATTAGATACGGATAGGGGGTAGCGGTTACCGTTCCTGGGAAAGGTGGTAGCGCTCAGCTGGAGGGTTATCGCACTTTTTCGTAACTCAAAGAACGTGGGGCACAGTTGTTCCAATATAAACACTGCACTACAGCTTCAACAGACTCCAAACAATTGATACTTTTTCAAACGGGGAGGGGGAGTCGATTATTTAGTCTATACGATTTTGCGAAATCTCTCAATTTCTATATATCGCTCAAACGGGGCATAGGAAGGCGCGCCTTTGATACCAAGAGGGAATGATGAAAAACACGGTAAGGGATCTGAGTACAAGGGGAAGTTATGAGAAGGAAGTAGAAGACGAAGAGATTAATTAGAGACGACATCATCCGTAGGACGATCGGATCGCATTTGGCAGGCGACGGTCTACAGATGGGGCGGGGCCTGGAGGGGGAGGGCGCGGAGCCCATCGGCATGGCCCATTGCGCAAGCGATATTCGAGCCGATTTGCATAAGCACTGTAGACTATCAAGTGGCAACTCTTCGTTGTCGTTCCCGATTAAAACACCCCGTTAAGCTGGTCTGGGAACGGGGTCGAACTGTCACGGAGGGATTTCGGAAGGGACCTAACAGTAAACTGAACGGCTGAGCGAAACGGGAGGTTTTCGAAAAATGTTTATCAAAGATCGATTAGCTCTTGTTTTCGACAGTTTGGCTCCGCTTTGCCGGAAAAACATGCAAACGTTCGACTGATAGGCGGTCAACGATTCAGCGAAATGACGGAAAGTAGGAAAATCAGTTCCGGTGCTGATAAAATTACCCCAGTCGTTTTCTCCAGGGGCCGTTCGGGAAGAGGATTAACTATGAACATTTTTAGCAACACCGGAACAATATCGCTTAAAGAAACAAAAGCCAGTGGAGGCATTATATTTGTCAAAGAGACAACAGCTGGGACAACATGGCAACATTTAACGCCCCCACGGTAAGGGTGATGCACTTCCGTAATGTTATTTTCGGGCAGCTAATTGGGTTCTTCTGGGGACAAAAAAGACTGCTCGGGTCTAGTCTGGGCTGATGGGGAAGATAGTCTGTCTGCAATCTTTTTTGCACTGGTGGATTGTTGCAAAGCGTCCTTATCTAGACACTTCTGTCAGATAAATTGTGTCAGACTTTCGAAAGTAGCGCTCTCGGCGCTGTACAGCGCTTCCACGGGAACGGTGCGCAGATATTGGAAATCAGGGGAATCCGTCGGGCGACGTCTGCCCTGACTTCCCACGCCTATCAATCACAAAAATACAGCTTGATCGTGGTCCAGGCGAACTTTTCTTAAAAGGGGACAGACACCAGTCATTAATATCAAACGCGCGATACGTTCCATCTTCGAAGATACAGAACATTTTTCAAATTCCGCGTTAGGAGTGTAAAATGTGGAGTGATCTATGTCAGGCATACACTAAAGTTTAATTGAATTACGGCAACAGTTCATGTGTTTCGATCAAATTCGATTTGTTCACCACAAAGAAACAGTCGAAAAGGAGTGTAAAAAGTGTTTTGGGGGTTTCATGGGTAGTGTTCCCACGGAAAACGGCCGTAAACGAGCCGTTTGTTGATAAAACGCTTACTATTGGATTGTTTTGGCGATAGCGCGGGGTGTCCGTGGGTGCGGCCGAACTCAGCTGACACCGGGGTGCATCGGCTGATCGGCAGATCTGTTTTTGTTTAAAATCGGCGCCGTTATTCGATCTGAGCGACCTCAAAAGGAGCTGGCGGCCGCCCTTAAGGCTGAAACGGCAGACGCAACGTGATCGCCCGTCGGAGGCATAGACATAAACGTAGACGGTATCGGTGGGGATCTGAGACAGCCGCCGGCCGCGCATGGCACACGCAACTGATGCGCGACGCGGGCGCCGCTCCCCGCCTGAAACCGTTTCGAAAGTATTGCACAACCTCTCTCTCTCTCTCTCGGCGCAAACAGCCTCATGGCTCTGATCACACGTCGTGTTTGGGCGGATTAGGGAAACACACGCGGCGGAATGGTTATCAGAAGCGGAACAGGTAAGCCAAACGAAAATAGGTAAAGTGAAGAATGTACGCACTTAGGGCTCCCGGGGGAGAGGATGAGTGTCCCGCGAAAAGGGCAGAAAAAAGAAGCGTCTGGGCTGGGTGCGGACGAGAGACGTCCAGACAACAACGGATCTTCACCAAACAATAACAGGAACACCATCGAATGGCTCGAAAATCAAAAAAATACGCAAACATATAAAAGAAAACACTTGGTTCTTGAACAGTTCCGAGCATTTTGAACCTTTTCCGAGCGTTTCACTAAGATTTATTGTCTGCTGCTTTATAAAGGGTTGACAGAATGATATTCTACTGTTGAAAAGGGTTTCAATCTGTTACCTATTTGAGAAAATAGTTTTCAGATTGGTCCAAGCGTTTTCAAGTCTTCTTTGCGTGTTTTTGTGTCAAGTTATTTACAATCATAGCTATAACTGTCGCCAAATTACAAAATCTGTCCAAAGTTGGTTTGGCGAGAGCAATATTACAAACTACTTTTTGACGTAAACGGAATGGCAACTTGGGACTGGTGGTAATTCCATAAGGAAACGATTAACTTCCGTATTCTTAGACAACATTCACTAGAAACACAAAAACCGTGTTAAACACGGAATAAATGCATCATTTCTTTCATGATAAAATGCTCCTTTTCGAAGAAAAGTTGAGGTAATCATTCAAAGCCTTTAAAAAATAAGTGCATGCTGCCTACGTCATTGTCTGGGGCGACGGAAGAAAAAGAACGAGAGAAAAACTGGAAGCGACGGCATTTTTTCGCCCCAATATTTGCTCAATATGAGCGGTAACCAACTGGTAACGCAAGGGAGTCAGCTATACTCTTTTGCGAGGGATTTCCGGCCAGACGGCACTTTCGGAGGTGCGCAGGAACAAAGGGGTGAAAGCGGGCGAACGGGTGTGGGGTCAGCGCCACGCACAGCTGATCGAAGCGTGTCTGCTCGTACAAAGTGCAACAGTTGTTACTGCCGAGAGAGGGGATCCGCTTGACGTTCGAGCAAAGACCACAGGCACCGACAGTACACACGGCGGACAGACAGCGCCTGCCCTTTGGCCGTGCGACCATGGATGCGATTTTTAAGACCGGTTTCGATGCGAAAAACCACACCCGACTGCGATCAGATGGTGCGGTGACATTGAAAAACGACAAGGTTCAGCGTTTTTCATCGCAAGTCTCACGACTTTTTATGATCTCCGCAAAATAGTTTAACGTTCTTTTGTCTTCAACTATTCTTCGAACTTTTGATAAGATAAAATTGAAGAAACACCGCAACTTTCAAAATTTTCTTCAAAAGGAACCACACGAAGGGTATCAATATGATGACCGTCTCACAACCCTAAACCTCAGAACAATTGTCGTTGCCCTGTGTTTACAACCGGTACAACCTGTAGATTGTTTCGGGTTGTAAAACCGTTTTTGTGGGTTCAACCAACAAATGGGAAGAGTTTTGATGACTCGGGTCACATAGAATTTCGACTTGAAAAATACTATGAGAACTAGTGTGTTCTGTATTTGTTTATGGTATAGATCAGTAGATAACTTTCGCTCATGAAAATAAGAGAACCTCACTAGTCAAAAGTCTAAACAATGGCAAATATTAATCTCAAAACTATTGCCAAGGCATGGCTCTGTCTACGGATAAGTAGTTTAAATCAGTATGACCTGTGTGACCTACGTTTACAGGGCTCACTAATGGGACAATCTTAAATTCAAATGAATCAGAAAACTTTCGGAAAAAAGAGGGTATCAATAATTACGGTTTGAAACGAGTTTCAAGTCGCGAAGATGCCGCGGAATCCCCAAAATTTTATGTGTCACGGAACATAAAAGCTGCTGCGCAATCTGGGAATTACGAGCCACCGCCTTGTTGCCCCCACGCCACTTGGTGTTTATAGCGGCCTCTGTGACCGCTTACCCATAAGCGGGGTCATTATTGTACCTCGAAGGTATCGTATTTCTCTCCTATCGCGATAACATCGTAAACGACGACGGTGGTTATTTAAGACGTGTTGCACGGGCGTTATTCGGTCAGAATGAATCAGCCGCCAATCCATAGCGATATACTAAACATTGCCGTCGATTAAAACAGTGGGAGTGCGGAAGCCAGGAAGGAGACATGTGGAGGGCCCTGCTCGCTTCCGCCGCACTTTTTGCAACCGTCTGCGCCTATGGTGGGTTTTTCTAGAGATCGCGACTACCAAAAGATCAAGTTGTTCTCTGAGACGTCTAAGAAAAGGGAAGGAAAAGGAAACCTAGAACTTGAACACATAATGGGAAAAAATCTAGACCTAACATAAAGATGTAGCCTTCTTATACCCGAACGCAACATTTTATGGCTCCTTATTTGTCTAGCCTTTGCTAATTATCAGTCATGTGATCGGCGTTCCTTTGTCCTATTAGATAGATAGCTTACGGTGTTCCCCCGACAACCAGCTGATAACATTAATGCTTCGCCGATGGCCTTGGCAAGACAGTTGTTCAAGGGTCACGCGTCCTGTCTAGCTCGGCAGAATGAATGAATACCGTTTGGGAAACTGGAATGTAGTCTGGCGGAGTGAATGCTTTGAAACGCAGCCTAAATGTTACGTTTCACATAGAAACACCTAATAACAAAAATACAAACACAATGCTTGCTCAAACACAGGTTTTTAAGTTGATTAGAAGTAAGATTTTGTTGTCTTTGAAGTATTAAGTAAACCTTTTCAAACAAACACTGAAAAGTTATTTCATGTTCGAAATGCGAAAATTGTAGTAGAAATTTCTATATTTTCAACTTTACTTTTTTTTAAATGTAGAATTCCCGAAAATTATCTTAAACCGTTCAATTGTTGTGTTAAAATACAAATTTAAAATGGTACCGTTTGACATTCGAGCGCCCAAAAATCGGCATCAATAAGACACGAATACGGCTAAACCATGGTTTGAAACCAACAAAAATAATTCCTTTGAATTGCAAAAGTTAATTTTCTTTGAAAAACACACCACACATAGAAAGATTATAAAATTGGAAGGGAGCAACCTACAAGCTACATGCTAGAAATTACAAAGTTGGTTGTTTTTGTTTTTCAGGATTTTTTAGTAAAAAGTTTCTTTGGTGGAAAACAAAGGTCATGAAAATATCGTAGATCAATAAACAATGGCAATATACTTTGGGTGCAAGCTGGCAACAGACGTTCCTCTGTGCTGGCAGCTGTTTCAAGGGAAACTAAATGATGCCCTCGGGAAAATGACGTAGCCGAGAGAGGGTACCGGTTCCTTTGCGACTCGTTCCGCGACTTAGGCAACATTTGCATCGAAAGTTCGCGCGTACTTAGCTTTCACCGCCGCCACACACAGCACTTTTTCTCGTGCAACGCATAAAGAGCGCCGCATTTTTCATCTCACCGACGGTAGAGACGTGGAAAAAAGAGCCAGACAGAGTTTGCCAACAGGCGGCGAAGCGTTCCGCCGTATCAGAGGGTTTTTCAGCTGAGAAGCAAGCAAACTGGGGAAAGACGCCGGGAAAACCATTGCTGGTTTATGACTGACTTTCGAATATTGACCCTGCATCAGCACAAAAGGACCGGAATAACAACTAATATTGCGCAATCTCACAAACAATTTCGCAAGCTTTCACATCAGTGATGTAACTAATAGGTAGCTGCTCTTATTGAATAGGTTATCAAAGGAAACAAAAAGAGAAAATAAATGAGCTAGATAGAATAAAGAGACAATGGCAGATAACTTGAAAGACAAGCGTTTGAGTTAGCATATGAAGAAAACATAGGAAGTTTAGACTACATCATTTTTGTGGAAACAATAGTAATACACACCACACACATACACACATCATACACACACCCACACACACACACACATACACACATCACGAACACATGACATACAAAAATACAGAAAGAAAGAAAAGACTGTGAGACTGTCGTTGCAATAAACAACTTGCCTACATGCAGATAGAAGAAAGACAAAAACTTCGATGAACTAAGTTTAATCGTTTCAGACGTGGACCAAGGTCAATTAAACGCTCACCTGGTGTACTCTTCATATCAAGAAACCGGCGTTGACAATGCTTACAGCGAAAGCAATGGAAATCAAAGTATGAAACCTCGAATTCAAGTTGCAATTAAAGCCAGGGAAGTATACTTGCAAGGCAAGTAATCTGAAGGTGATGCGAGGGTGCAAGGAGAGCGGAGAAGGACAAACCGTGGATGGCCTTCCCTGTTATGCGCCAGAGTTTGAAGTCCTTCAGAAATACAAAAAAGAAGACGGAAACCACGGAATTATCACTTGTTCCAAGGATGATGGCTACGTTAGTCTGGCTAAGAATTGAACCAAACAACGAACATTCAGGCAAAAATTGTGAACTCTGATGGGGTTACTATTTCGTATGGAGAGTTTGAGACATCTAAGGTGAATTAAAATAACAATGCATAATTTGTATTTGTTTTAGGTTGTAAGGTGTAGCAAGTACGGAGACTGGGTTGCTCAGAATATCGATGGCAATTGGGTCATCCTCAAAAACGTCTACTGCATGTAACTTATTGAATTGCTCAATAAGACTATTTGAAGCATTTGTTTAGAAAACAGGGGATCATTATCAAAACCAGTAATGTTTCAACGCTTGAAAAGTTTTATGAAGTGTGATCATAGTGCAATGTTTGCACTTTCAGCTTTCTGCAGGGTGGCAACCAGACAGAAGTCGCGACAGCCGTGTCTTTATAATGCGATTCAGTGACAAATGATGGTTTCTGCTAGCGAAAACTGCTGATTTGTGATGCTTTCGAAAACGTTATGGTTCTTATAAAATCGTTGGAGCACAAAGTCTCTGGGTTTAAGGTTGGGCTCGTTGTGAAAATAAAGACTAATTGTACAAAATATGATTTTGAATAAGGTTTTCAAATTTTCGTTGTTCTTTTTACGGAAAAAATACCATCACTCCTCTTTTATTTGCCCTAAATGTGACCTCCATGTGTAAATACGACCCGTTCGCCCGGTTGCGGCGGTAAACACGCTCCATCTGCCCGCTTGGATTTTTGCCAGGACATTTATCAAAGCCATAAAAGTCGTTCATTCTACGCGTCCAATTCGCCCCTTTTCTTCTTTCTTGCTCCAAATGGCTAATTTCCTGCAAGATGAAAATTTTAAAAAGCTAGAAGTAGCTACGCAAAATCCAGAAGACTCGGAGGTTTGTAATTAATTCCAGTGCTAATATTTTAAAACATTTTCAGCCTATGTCTCTGGCTTTGTTCACAGAATTAATGGCCCATTTTTACCAACTTGGTTGGATGAAGGGGACTGGTGGGGCGATGGGGGTAATTGCTTCTAAGAAACAACTTCTTGTCTCTCCCTCCGCTCTTCAGAAAGAGCGATTAAAACAGTGAATTTTAAAAGTTTAGAGTGCGTTAATTTTATTTTAGACGCGATGTATTTGTTTACGACATTGTGGAAAAAACTCTAATTCAAAAACCCAAGAATCCCGCGATCACCGTTTCGTCCTGTGCTCCTCTCTTCTCTCACATCATGGCTACAACTGGTAAAATGACACAAAAAAACCACCATTACATCACAATTTCAGGTTTCCAATGTGTCCTTCATTCGCACTCTATCTATTCAAACCTGTTGACTCAGCTCGTCAAGCAGAAAACCTTTGAAATTTCTCACCAGGAGTACATTAAAGGTATATTTTCTTTTTTAACAAAATAATGTGGGACTTTCAGGAATATTTGATCCATTCACCGGCAAAAATATGAAATACCACGACACCTTGGTTATTCCTATAATTGAGAACAAACCAAGCGAAAGCCTTTTATTGGTAAGTGTTGCTTAGCCATTATGAAGTCTATTGTTGTTGGGCCTTTTGATATTTCCATGTTTTTGGCGTTGCCAATGGGTTGCTTGGAGGTTGCATTATTTGTTATTAAACATAGTTTTCTTAAATTTTTTTCTTTCGAAAAAAGAGCAAATACTGTATTCCATGACCATCATCATGTTTGACTCCAGATTCGCATAACATCAAAAACTTATTTAACAACGCATTCTTCAACCATCCAATTGGAATATTATTTTTTATTAGCTTTAAGTTAAAGGTTAGAATAAATTATAAAGTTTTCCGCAAATTCCCTCTCGCGACAAAAAAAAAGATTAAATGTGTTCAGAGTTTGTTCACCATTTTGAAACAAACAGGTTTTTGGAAAAACGTTTTATAATAAAAAGATTAACGTTAGACATTGGCGGTTCAAAACACAAACAACAAATTTTTTTAGCCTGGCTTGGAATCGGCAATGTTGGAGTACCCTCAGTCAATGGCTGTTCTTGTGCGCAACCACGGCCTCTTCGTTTGGGGCCCCACTTGGCAAGAGGCAAAAATCCAGTACGTTTTGAGTATTTTTAAAAGGGACAAATCCTTTCAGAATGGAATGCATCGACTACTTGCTGGAACTCGCAGCCATGATGCTTGACAAGGGACTTCCTCTAGTTAAAGCTGACGACGACGTTTCACCCACAGGCGTTACGCAGTCGGAATCCGGATACCAACTGAGTTTCTCTAATGAGGAATAGGAAACAGACAAAAACAAAGATCCAGCATTTCCCCATTTTATCTCTTTACAGGTCTATTGTATTTCTCCTTAGCATTTCACTTGTGTCGGCATTTATAAATCTCTCAAACAACTGTTATGCATTTCTAGATTTAAAAAAAAGTTTTATTCAAATCAAATGTTTTAGATTTTGGACA
>LNBV01008561.1:5482-17776 GCA_001513535.1 Oscheius sp. TEL-2014 | reverse complement strand
AAATAACTGTGGTTCCGCGTGGCTCTTTTTCAAATTTGAAACTGTCTGTGGCCCTGTCGGATCACTGCGGCACCGCGGGGCATTTCTTTGAGATACGCAATTGCGTACTCCTTTACATTGCACGCCTATGCACTGGGCCGATTGCCAAGTTCTCTATTTCAAATTTCCGATAGCGTTAAATTTTTTGATTCATTGTTACAGTCTGTTACATTCACTATAAATATTTTGTTTGTATTTATTGCCTTTTCTTTTTAATTTACTTTGTTTCTTTTCAGTTAATATGGTGAATGAATCTGCTCCGGGGACCACAGAATCAATCGACGACAAGGCCAAATTTGCGGTGCCCAGTTGGGCTTCTAAAGCACCGGCCGGGTCCCATCTCGACGTCACCAAGAATGATCAACTGGTACAGGTTTGTGACTTTCTGATTGCTCATTTTTGGGGACAATGGCTCCTTACCAGATTTCTGTCTAAAGTCAGGTTCTTACAGTTTTAGGGTTTGCCTTAGAAGCAAACCGGCTTCACGCCAAGCCTGTTTATAGTTCTTCTGCTTACAATTCAGATATTTTGTTTGACCTTTCGTTTTAGGTGCTCTTTTCTGATTATTAAACGTAGCGCATATGTACAAAAGTCCTTGCTGTTAAAACTGATTCATTCTTCAAGGTTTTGGCTACAATCATGAATATTTTTAGAAGTTGATGATCGACGAGAAGAAGGCCTATTATTTTGGCAGGAACCCAAAGATGGTACGTTTCCTCCCTAATCCCTGAATTTCTTTGATTTTCCAGGTGGATTTCGCCGTGGAACATGCCTCGTGTTCCCGTGTTCACGCCCTCCTGATGTACCACAGTGTCCTGAACCGTTTCGCCCTGGTCGACATGGACAGTAGTGAGTTCAAAGTTTAATCGGGGGCACAAATATTCACAGTCAGCTACAAAGAGATCCGAGGAAATAATAATTACACTCTGCTAGCTTTGTATATCATTTTGAATACACACGGTACTCTACAAGTGACTCAATTTGGTGCTTATTTGCCAAAGGGCAGGAATCCCTTGACGGACTCCAGGGCACTGTTGGCGAACGTCTTGGCCTTCTCCACCTGCTCCGTCAGACCCAGTTGACCGATGATGCTGTCCTCCTCCGCGTTCATTGCGGCCGCCAGCTCCTGCAATTACGGCTTTTCGAGGGAAATCGATAACTGAATATTAAATGTAGCGCATATGCACTAAAGTCTTGAAGTCCTATTCTTGAAAATCTGTGAAAGTTTTAAAGGGGATCTTCGCGTCATTCTCAAATCGCGGCAAGTTAAATAAGAACTGTAGCATCAAATTCTAGTCTTCTACGAATTGTTTCTATTCTTTTTGGCGGAAGCGCGTGTTTTGGACAACAGCGGATGGCAGTCAATAAAACCCCAGCGCATCCTTTGTTTGTGAGATTTCGGAAGTGAGCCCGGATCTCCCAGCACGAAGTGATTAGAGAAGCAGTCAAAATCAGAACCTCGTCGAATTCTCTTAGTTCGCCGTCTCCTAACTGCATTCTATTGGTAATATTGGTTTATAAAGGCTACCTCCGGCGTCTTCCTCGGTCCTCCGATGCGTCCCTCCATAAAGTCCATCGACGGTCCCTCCTCCTTCTTCTTGATCTGGTACTTGTCTCTGATCCCCTGGCGCATCGTCTCTCGCTCCTTCTCCATTTTCCGGTGTTTCTCCTTCCTCCGCTCCTCCTGCTCCTGCCGTGCCGCCACCACCTAAAACCCTTTAGTTACCTCCAATCCAACCGAAAACTAACCTCCGGGTCCTCGCCGGTTTCCGTCTTCTCTCCGGTGGATTCGTTCCCTCCGAGGGCGCTGGTCACCTCGTTCAGCTGGTTGCCCACCATCTGCTTCATCAGAAAGCCCGCCATTCCCTGCAAAAAGTCACTGTGATGCGTCAGAAGCTCAAAAGATAGGTCTGACGTAAGAAAGGGGGGGGGGGTAGGTCAAGATTTTACAGGGAAAGCCTGCAGACGAGTTATCGGTCGGAGATAACAGTTCATTGACTGCCGCTTTTATGGCTACGATAGTTCCCCCGCTGAGAGCGGAATGAGAGGCACTCGGCTGAGCGATCGGAACGAATATCGGGAATTCTAAACAGACGATAAAACACGCCCATCTGCTGATGTGTCATCGCATGGATTTGAGAGAAAAGAGATTCCCACGTGGGTGCAGACTGCTCCGAGGACAATGTCAGCCTCGAAAGTGTTGGCATTTGTGAATAATTGATCGTGCGTCACGAAGTATCTGCCACGCGATGAGTGGAAACCCTTCGGCTGCAGAGGCATCAACAACAGAGGAATGAGAGGCCCTGGGCTGTGTGGAAATGGAGGTGTCAGGGGTTGGCCGTCTGGGTAAAAACATGGAAACGATTCGCATACGGGCCCGCGTGCGCAGAATCGATGGGCACGGGACCGAGAGCGAGAGAAAAGGGGCAGCCGCTCTAAACGGCCGCCTCTCTCTCGGGAGCTTCAGCTAATCTATTGCTTTCCCACTAACATTTCTGGGCACGCGAGGTGGCGCCCCGTTCCGGTTATTACGGGGCAGGAAAAACATAATTGCGGGTGGAGGGGATTATGGCTATGGGATTGGGCTGATGGAAATTCCTTTCAGGTCACGGCGTCTGGCTGGGCAAAGTGAGGATCGAACCGCTAAAGGTCGTGTTCGTAGACGTCGGAACTGCCATTCAGTTTGGCGCGTCCACGAGGAGGTAGGGCAATTGGGAAAAAATGGGAAGGAATCTGGTTGCAGGTACGTTCTACGCACGAAATTGGAGCAGACAAGCAATGAAGACGAAGACATGGAGAGGGCGCTACCCACAGACCAGGAATTGGAGGTAAAAATAAAGGAAAGAGGCTAAATATGGAGGCACTTGGCAGAATTAGAAAGGAGATTAAAACGGGCATGCGTAGATTTCCTCAAAGGTTGAGCGAGTAGAGATCGGGGTGAATACGGACGTGTAGGAGATCTCCTCTTTCTGGTGTTTCTTGCCCTGAAAGTAGCGTGATTACGAAGGAAACGAAAGAACGAAGGGTTGATTATGCGCTGTGTGCATAACATTTCGCATTTGTCGCGGCGAGGAGAGTGCTCGCTGGGAATTCGATTTCTTGCGCTAACAAACAAATGTCTGAATTCGGCAAGGAAATCCCTCGGTGGATTATAGCAATCGTCACTTGTAGTTTCTTATCTAAAGCGTATTTGGGGGGTGGGGGCGGAAATGGCGAAATTGCGGTATAAGTTAACTGTTAGATAGATCAAACAAGCGCAAAAATTGCATAATTAAGAATACATTAATTTTTGAGCAAACTTACTCACCATTATGACTGCGCGATTCGAGGGAGAACTGAGCTACGAGAAAGACTGGCTGCGAACTCATAACCAGGTCAATTACAGGTCAGCATGTTGCCGAGCAAACTACAAATTGTGCTGCATTTGACTACAATTATAGATTATGGTGGCTATGAACGCGAATAGGCATTTATATCCAACTCGTTCAATTGAATGAAAAGTCTTAAAATTTAGTAATAGATTCACGGGACAACTGGGTGGTTCTGATCTTGAAGCAATACTCTACCATTTTCAGAATTTGACAGAGTACAACACTGCCCTCAACAGAAGGATTCCCCAGTTGCCCATATCAGCCGAGGAGGCCCGGATGAAGAAAAGAGCCCGAGGCAACGTGGCCTTCGTCGAGGATGAGGACATTATCAACCCAGGTGGGTCTCGAGAAGAAATCTACAGTAACCCCCATTTCAGAAGACGTGGATCCGTCGATCGGAAGGTTCCGCAACCTGGTGACCACGGCCATAATCTCCAATGGTCCTGTGAAGAGGCCGGCCGCCGCAGGACATGCGGAGCTCCCGAGGAAGGTGGTTCGGCCGGGCCGGGACTTTTCCTTCGCGTCGACGCCTGCTTCGACCACTCTCGGAATTTCACTGAATGCGGCTCCGGACCTCGATTTGTACTCCAAGAGTCTCCCCAAACCCGGCCATCATTCAGGTGAATATGCGATGAACAAGAGTTCTCGTTGTGAAATGTATTTTGGTCGATTTTCGGTCAATTGCACAATTTTTCTCACGACATAAACAGACAAGGTGCCGTCTGTTCATATATTCACTGCAACACGTGAGGGGAAATTATGCGACCGAAGTTGGTAGTTAGTTTGTGCGTGTTTAAAACAAGAAAAAATCAATTTTTGATTGAAAGACGGGTGAAATAGAAAATTCCGCGAAATACAGTGGTTGCACGCGAAGAAAAACATTTTTTATTAATGACCATTCCTTCTGATTGGAGCGACATTATCGTAAAATGAACTTCAGTTGGAAATACATTTGCAAAAGTTTTTGAAAGGGTTAACCCTGCTTTAAGTGACTCAAATTTCCATTTTCAGCCCCTATGCCGATGGCGGATGCAGACGAGCCGCACAAGAAGAAGTACGCGAAGGAGGCGTGGCCTGGTCGTAAACCGAGTGTCCTCTGATTCTACCGTATTCCCTGTTACTGTATTCCTCTGTTCAAATGTTGATAATACGAGATGTGCCCCGTGCTGTTGTTGGTCATAAAGTTTCACTCGCCAACTTTTCTTCTTCTTATTGTCGTGTTAGTCGCTCATCATGTCTCTTGTCTAAATTTTAATCATTTCTAAGTGTTTGAAGAATGAGGGAACACCGGGGTCCTCCTGTTCGGAGAAGGGCCGACGGCCGATTGAAACTAGGTTGGCTTGACTTCTCCTTCTGATGACTCTTTGTTTTAAGTGAGAGATGCGGCGATGGAGCTGGGGGCTCTGGAGGCCGTGGAGCTGATGCTGGGCGGAGGAGAGAAGTTGGATGCGATGGCGAAGGAACTGGCGGACAGCAGCTGCTCCTACCAGCAGGTTTGGAGACAGACAGCTGGCACGAAGTTTTCGGTTCAGATAGCGGCCGTATTCATGGAGTGGCTGGCTGAATTGAGCGATCCAGAGGTTGTGGAGGAGCCGGAGGCAGTCCCGGTGGAAGAGGAGAAACCAGCGAAGAAGGGACGGGGGAAGAAAAAAGAGGCAGAGGCGAAGAATGGGAGTGAGAAGGCCAAGGAGGAGGCACCGAAGCCAGTGGAGACTACCAGCTGTGGTGATTACTATAGAACTCTCATTTATTCTTGGTTCATGCAAAATTATGCCAGCAGGTTCGGTCAACAGACGGCTGGCAGCAAGGTTGCTTCCTACCAGCCGTCTGTTTTCCTAACCACGTATTTTATTTCTTAGAGTGCTAATTAGTCCTGTAAATCCAAAATTAATGACCTGCGCGATACTGCCGAATTTTCTAATTAAGCCAATTTACAATTATTGATATAATTGTTTTAAAAAAAAACTTATTTCAGCTGGCCCTTCAACTCCGAAACCGCTGACAATGAGGACGGTGTTCGGAGATAAACCAGCGGACAAGAAGCACGTGTGGGGGACGTGGCAGTGGCTGGCACAGGCTCAGGCTCACAATTCGGGCAAAGGTAGAGAGCGATAGAGTGAGAGAGATAATCATTTCGTTCCAGAACTCCCTCCTATTCGAAGAAACACTCTCCTCTCGCCGACCTCTCGCAAAGACAGCGTCGGTCTGATGTCTCCGCCTGCGATGCTTCCCAGGTGGCGCGAAGGTCGCGCTGAGCCTGCCAGACGAAGGACCTTCTCCAAGTCCGTAGACGAGGGTGAGGAATTTCTTTCCCACCATTTCTTCCAATATGGGCTTATTCTAACAACTGCAACCCACTCTATGAATGCTAGAAACTTTGTGTTTCCTGGAGTGCAAATCACGGTGTTGTGTCACTTTTGTTATACAATTAAATTTCCCCTCTTGGGTAGCCACGCAATTCAACAACTTTTGGTTTAATTTAGGCGAAGCAGACAAGGATGACAAGAAGAAGGAAGGCAACGGGGAGAAGGAGAGGTTCAACGGCGAGGAAGGTTTGTATTCTATTTGAGTTCGTTGTGGGGCAACTACCCGGAGTATTCGAATGTCAACTGTATATCCACATTTCAGAGGCTGAGAAGAGCGTGGAAACCACTCTGTCTACGATAGTCACCAAATGTTTCGACGTCACGGTGGCCGACGATCTGTTCAGCGGAGGAGGAGGCATCGACTGGCTGCCTGACCTCATCAAACACAGGTCAGCTCATTTACCCTCTTCGAACAACCTTTTTCTTTAGAAGATGGCGTCAGCTGTTGTACGACCTGATCGAGACCTACCCCAGCTGTCTGATGCTCAACTTTGCCGTGAAACTCGTCAGTGACGCTGGCTACCAGGACGAGATCAGCAACGCTAGTGTCAGCCTCGCCTGTGGACAGGTACGTGGGGAATTATTCAAAGAAAGACTGCCTTCAGCTGGACATTTTCACGAAAGTATTCGTCTCCACCTTCGACAAAGTTCTCAAGGAACATCGCAACGGCTGCAGGACGGTCGCCTACGAAAAGGCCTTCGGATATCTGGTCAGTTCATAGCTTATGGAGCAGGGTCAAATCCCTGGGTCCCGCAAAAAGTGATCCATAAACCTTACCCCTGTCATACGATTGGAAGGTTTAGTAATTTATGTATGAACCGCAAACATCACATGTGTGGGTTCGGTGCTGGTATAATTGTGCAAAAACCACCCAAATTTTGTAAATGTGAATTCTATTAGAGGTAGAATTAAGTAGGATTAGGTCAGGTGTTGAATGAGATTCCAAATCCCAAGGTTCAGAGGCCACCCAATTTTCAGGACCCAAAGTTAAGGTAGGTGCGTAAATCTCTCAACATCCGTGACTCTGTTTTGAAGCCGTTGGATGCATTCTAATTGTTTTCCTTGCAGGTGAGTATCGTCTGCCAGAATGAACACACCTACGTCCTCGTGCAGTGTGCGCTTTCAGTGAGTTTTCCCTTTTACCGTACCCTTAATTTCCTTTACAGTACCTCTACAAGACATTGACTGGACGCAAACGGGCGGCCTGCCGCCAAGTGGCCGAAGAACTGCGAAAATCGCTGAAAGAACAGGACTTCGAGGCCCATTCTCTCATGTACTCCCTGATGCTCAGCGATGAATTCGTGGGTTCCTCGGGATTTCTTTAATTTCGTTGTTTCAAGATCCCAGACGAGATTATTACGGCCCTGTTGAACATGGTGAGCAAGAAGGAGCTCAATCCGGCCGACATCAAGCATCTCTACGACGTCAGTTTCTTTCAGTTTGCCTTTTATTTGTATTTAAAGGACTATATCACTCCCCGTCCCGTCACAATCGATGTCGTGCGGGATTTCACTCTGGTCGAACTCCTCGTCGACGCCCTCTACCACTGCGATGGACCCAAGGTAGGCTGTCTTCTGGGACAAACCTCATTTTCCCGTTTAGGTCACTCTGGAGCACCGGGAGATGTACATCTACCTCTTGGCCTACGTGGCATCAGTGGTCGAAACGGGAGGCGAGAGATATAAAAACCCGGTGAGAAAGTCGCCGTAACTTAAAAACCAGAGTGTTTCAGGAGAATTGCGGAGAATTCACAGCCACGCGAGAGGCGATAACCATGACTGTGGCTGTGTTGGAGAGTTGCGACGACCTCACGAGGGACGCCAATGTCATCGAAGTCGCCGAGCGGCCGGTGGTTGCCATGGGGCTCCTCTACTACGTGGACACACTGCTCATGTCCGAAAATACACTAGGTAGGGGGAATCAGGTTTTGGATCTTCAAACTTTTTAGGTGAACTGCCGTTGGTGTGTCTCTCACTTCTGGATCAGCTGGCGACCAAGCACTACAAACTACGAGGACGCATTTTCCGAATCTGCCAGCGGTTGTTCGCCAAAGTTTCTCGTTGCCAGGAGGCGGCCGAGGTAAAAATGACCCAGTCCTCTCTTTAATTTAGAAACTTCAGGTGATCATGGACAGACAGAAACTGGTGTTAGACCGTCTGGTGCACCTGTTTACCGAAGGAGAAGTCGTTTGTGTGTTGGAGAAGGTCTCGGCCTGGTTCCAGAACGGAGAGGTCGACGTGTCCCTCGTACGCTACTTTATCACAGAGGTATCTCTCTCTCTCTCTATCTTTCTCTCTCTCTCTTTCTCTCTTTCTCTAACCCTCCTTGTTCCAGATTTTGGACATCATCGCCCCTCCGTACTCGGACGTCCTGGTCAACTGCATGCTGCCATTCGTTGACGACCTGGACATTTTCGACGAGGCCTCTCGCGACAGGTACCCCAGCGTGATCGACTTTCTTCGAATCTGCGGAAAGCTGGAGGAAGATCCGCCGGCGGAAAAGGAGAAAAAGCCCCGTAATTCCCTGTAATCTATCTCTTATGTACATTATCTTTATTGCCGGGTACGCATGTAATTTATTTCACCCGTGACTGTGAATGCTATTACTCTCTTTATGTTTCCCGTTTTGAGTTCGAAGATCAAAAGTTGTTGGGTCTCGTGGCCTCGAGTGCCGTCACTATTTCTTCCCGGATGTTCGGGGGGAGGGAGGAGATGAGTCTGTGGATGAGGTAGCCCTTGTCATCTGGAGTCAGTCTCGGGTTGTCTGCGATGTTCGTCAAAGTGGCGTCGACTCTTCTGGCGGCGGGAGAGAACCTCGCGAGACGGCCTTCATGGGCAGCCTTAGCCTCCCTCATTCTCACTTGGAAGTCTGCCCATTCCAACTGAAATTCTCAGTTCAGGATCTTCTGAAGGCGCGACAAACCTTGATGGCTGCACTCTGCTGTGACACCCATTGCACGACCTTCTTGTCCACTTCTGCCCTTGGGAGTCCCGCATTCTGTGCCAGCAATTGTTCGAATTCTGCTCGTTTCGTCGGCGGCGCCTGAAATGTTTTGGTCTTCGTCGTCGAAGAGGCCGATGACACAAAAATCAAACGGTCAGTCGGACGTATTTAGTCATTGATCGCGCCAAGCCTTCGAGGAGCCATTCGGTGCAGGAACGGGTTCCCCGTGAGAAAAGCGTCACTTCCACGGTTCAAGGTCTTCCAATGCCCATTTTCAAATGTCCCTGTGAATATCACTTTCTGCCCATTGCGTGCTTTGGTTTTTTTGATTCCAGTGGATTCAATAACGTTAAAGTCTGTTGGAAAAGTTGCATATCTCACATGCGGTAAAACGGTTTGGTGGATATAACGCAGTACAACTGGGGAATTTCACTTTTTAGCGTCTAACATACAAAGATGGGCATATAATCTAAACATCAAACGAGTTTCCTACATAATCAGATCTTTTTTGCCGCGGAGTTGTCAAGGTAACCACATGATGAATAGTTTAATGTCTAATTATAACCACAGTCTTACCGCGAGATAAAGCTTGCATCTCTCACTCCGCTGACATAGATAGATTCCCATAGCCGTGTTTTGAAAGTTTTGTAAGCGCCGAAATCATGTTAATAGCTTCGATCCCAGAATAGCCACAGGCGTCTTTCGGCCTGTTGTTCTTGTGAAACATTCTTTCAAAAACAGATAAAACATCTCATTGCTCTGAATCACACGGAATTTCAAAATGATTTGGCCCCGCTACCTGTGTGAATCAAAATCTTGATATTTTTCTTTATGGTTTAGTTGTAATTGTGAATAGAGAAGGCTTGCACCCACATTGTAAAGGAAGACTTGTTGTGCCGAGGCGGCTGCCACAAGGAAGGCCAGAAAGAGGGCGGTTGTCTGGTGCATGTGGGTTCTCCTGTGGTTCCCCTTGCCCCGACCGCCCTTATATCGCGTGGAGCCTGTTCCAAAATGGTTTTTGGCCACGAACGCCCGCCCGTATACTTACAGTACCCCACGTCATAAACGAAAGCCCCGCCCAGAAGGAGTCTCGACCCGTAAACAGTTTTATGTCCGGCAAAAATGTTGGCCCCGTTGCGATGCGGGTGACGGAGTACGAAACTCGCTGTAATGAGGACCACGGCTTTCACCCTATCAATGACCGAAGGGGCACCCGCCGCCGTCAGGGGTAAGGTAGGGTCGGCACTTGGTCGCCGCCGCCGTTTAAATAACCCCGTGCGCTGGAGCTGCCGATTTGGTACGCGGGAGAAGCGCACCCTCGGCGCCGCTGCAAAACCGTTGTTCCACTTCGGAAGTCTCAAAACATTCCTTCGCATAAACAAAGGAAACACTGTGTTTACTATTTCCTTTGATTATTTGTTACAAAACGGCCAAAGTGTTGTTGTGTGAAACACTTCCTGGCGGTCACATGAAGAGTATTTTAGGTTTTATGAGGGGCTGACTCTTCTTCGACGAAACACCATTGGCGACAAAAGAGCGAAGACTAGTTTAAAAGTGAAATAACAACTGATTTAGTCAATTTGGGTGTTTCAGATCAAAGGATCTGTACTTTCAGATTAAAATTTCTCTCAGAATGTTCATTCCAATCAAAGAAACCGGCACTGATCGATGTATTTCAGGACGTAACCACACATTTGCACTTTTCTGCCAGTGTTCGCCACGGGACCAACGCATTCACGACTCCAAAACATAACTCGGACATTTTCAAACATTTGATGGTCTAATCCGACCATGTACAGATTTAAGAAGTACTTCCAGTTTAGTAATACGTATTGTACTCCTTCGAACGAGTTTTCATTCAAGAGAACCCCATTCAAGGTCGAAAAATGTGAAAAACATGTGAGTTGCCTTCTTGAAGAAACTATAAATATACAAACATTTTACGTCTGAATTGGGTGAGTGAGTGCACAAGGTTATGTGAGTGAGTACTAACTTTTTTCAAAACTGCAATATTTCTTTGTGCAGAACCCGTTTTGCATAGTTTGACCGTGTGAACTCCGATCGGAGAAGATTCTGCTCATTTTAAAGCGCAAACGTTCAGTCACAAAGCCAAATGATGCGCGAAGGTGATTTCCTCTCGAATTCCGACCAAAGTGTTCCACAATCGACCGGTTTCAGAGTTTAAACATTTCGTTCTACCAATTCTTTCACTCGGAGAACTCTTTCTTCCCTTTTCTTCAGTTTTGTCTCTAATAAGAACTGACCTTGCCCTTCTAAGTACCCGGAAGATTTAGTGCACCGCGAGCTTAGTTTTCAACATTTGATTTTTGGCGTCTCGTCGTTTTGTTTCTCGTACTGTTGTTGATAAAAGGAAGAAAACAGGTCGAAACACAGAAGACAAGGCCAAAATGAGAACATTTTATGTCTGATGTAGAGATATACGTCATAAGTAGAGAAATCAAGAGGAAATTGTGATATAGATACACACAAACTAGAGAATGATCACGAAGAAAGAAGGTTCGAGGGTGATTTTGGCCACAAAAACGATGCTGAAGGAATTTTACAACCTTTGCGAGAATGTGAGCGAACAGCAGAAACCCCAGCGCGGTTATTCAGATGCTCATCAGCGTTAGCGTCGCCTACAATACTTATTCTTCTTAAAGTGTTAGTTTGAAAAGAATTCATTGAATTAGTACATAAAAAGAAACCCGTAATCATCCGAAATAGTCGTCATCGTCCGTGTCCTCCTCCGACCATCTGGCTGGACTCGGTTGCGATGAAGACTCCGTGTTCTGCTCCAGTTCAGCCAGAGCGGTCCTACTTGTAATAATCGGCGGAGGAAGAGGTATTGGTGGCCTGAAGAATAGATTTGGGTGGTTAATATCATTAACGCCCTCAGGGCATTTACTTATCAACTGGTGTTGGAGTCTCCACATGTGTTGTTTCTTCGCTTTTTGAGGAGGCACTGCTCATTGAGCCGGGGAGATCTCTCCTCGGTGTGCGGTAGTATTCCGTTGTTGAAATTTCTACTCTTTTCAGTCGTTTGCAGCAGAAGATTCTGAAACATTTATGTTTATCGTAACTCTGAAACTAACCGCTCCCTGCAAAGCCAAGCTACAATTACGAGAGCTCCTGCCACGACAGAGACTGAAACTCCGACTGCAATCCAAACAACCGTCGTATGTCCTGAAGACGTCGGCTGAACTTCAACAGAAGCACACGAGTAGATTCCAACGGCTCCAGAACGAGGAGAACAGGTCTCCTGAGCAGCACAAGAAGAGCTCACAAGGGGACTGCACTGGGTTACGAGGACACAGGTTGGAGCAGAGTCTTGCGAGGGACAGGGGATGCAGGAGGTCTGGTTGAACTTTGGCTGATACGTTCCCATGGCGCAGATCTTGCAGATTTCATCAAAACGAATAGAACTGTTGATGGGAGAAGGAAGAGTAGGGGAGACGATGTAGTTGGGAGGACAGAAAGGAAGATCGCAGTCGGCCAGGGCCTTGGAAGCAGTTGAAGTGGAGGAAGTGCCGAGAGGACAGGGGAGACAGGAACCGATGGACACACTCTGAAA
>LNBV01008550.1:0-15980 GCA_001513535.1 Oscheius sp. TEL-2014 | reverse complement strand
GTATAAAAAAGACTCCATTTTTTTTAATTGAGAAAACAGTTCTTTGGAAACGTAATCCCTTCTGTATTGTAGACAGAGTTTGTTTTATACAAAGATAGATTTTACATATGTTTGTCGCCAATAACTATTTGTAGTGGATTATATTCAGTTTTATAGTTTTCAAATGGTTGTGTGAAATGTTTCGTTTTTTTTCGTTCTCGTTATCCATATTAAAGTTGAGCGAAATTTTGAACAAAATTGTGAAAAGTTCATCACTTTCTGATCCAACATTCTTCGAACATTTTTCCATGCAATTCTAATGCTAGGCACTGCGTTTAATCCAAAACAACCCATTTTCCATACAAAAAGATTAGTTTTAAAACATCAATGTTTATGTGTCCTTCAGTTGAGATCTCATGACATTTTCAAGCACCCTCGTTTCAACCCTTCCAAACAAGGCCGGTTGCTTTGTTAGTTCCTGTCAATTAGGTCTGCGCGTGTGGCGGTTGTTTGTTTTGCGCCGAAGCCGGGGATCAATGCTGAAAACAGCGCAATCTCCCACAGCTGACTGTATCTCTCACTTGCAGTTTAGAACTTATCTTACGTTATTTGGGCGTTACGTGTTTATTTGCCCCTTCCAAAGAGAGGGCGTCCTGCGGCTGGGTATCGATCCCGCCCCTCGGCGTAGGGTCTGCCTGATCTACGTCCCTGTCCTTATCCTCACATGTGTCCGAGCATGACTAGTGATCATCTGTCCTTTATGTTTATGAGGGTAGCTGATATTCCGGAAACGGCATAATCCGCGGCTATCTTTGCCTCTAATTGCATGATTCAAACATCTGATATGTCAGGTCCATGGGCTTCGGGGCTCTGAGGGAACGCCTGTTCCGGGTAAAGAAACTGCCTTCGGGCAGTCTTGACACACAACTCCGAAGATGTCTTTCAACGGTGGACATCACTCTTTTGGGAATAGGTCATATGATAGGAGCTGGAATATATGTTCTAACGGGTGAGGAAAGACAAACAATTGAAATGGGATGAGTGTTTCAGGATCGGTCGTCAGAAACACAGCTGGACCTTCCATAGTTCTTTCGTTTCTTCTGGCTGGAGTGGCTTCTCTGCTCTCAGCTTTATGCTATGCCGAATTTGGAGCTAGTTAAGTTTTGACTAGCTACTTTAACCTTGAGAAAAGACTGTTAGAAAAACTCTAACAACTTAAAATAGAGTTAAAACTGAGACATTTAATAATCCTTGAAGATTAGCATTTCTGCATGTAATTTGGCTTGCTTCCTGCATGTTTTCGTAAACAGGAATTCACGTAGCCGAATAAAATTACGTAACCGATACTCTGCTATTTCTGCTTTTCAGGTTTCCGAAGGCAGGAAGCGCCTACACCTATGCTTATGTGGGAGTGGGTGAACTCTGGGCCTTCATAATCGGATGGAACATCGTGTTAGAGCATATGCTTGGTGCTGCAGGTGCATCCTTGCCCTTCTACCGTAATCTCTAATTTTAGCTGTTGCCCGTTCGTGGTCCGGCTACTTAGACTCTCTACTAGGAAAGGCTATATCCAACAAGACGATTGAAAGCCTCGGGCACTTGCAGGCGGGTGCTTATTACATTTACATTTGCCCCGCGCGGCTCGTAATTGTTATATTGATGCGTTTATAAATCTACTTGGGAATGCGGTTCGGCGCGACCAAGCTCACATAATTGGAAATGTCCGTCGGCATGTCATGTCAAAACGCAAAGCGTGGTGGAGCAATAATAAGCCCATTTGAGTGACGCTAGCGTCAATTTGCTCTTATAAAAAGTTAGAGAGCAAAGTTTGGAGGTGAAAATACAAAAGCAAACAACATAGCAAAGTTTGCTTTCTAACCTGCCTTTTTCGGGATGTAAGTTAATTTGTGTCAATGTATCATAGTGTTTATGTATTGCGGTATATGCAAAAAAATTGGTTTTCAAAGTGGATACTTCAACCTTAGAAATTTAACATAAACAATCTGTGCGTGGGGCAATGGTAAAAACAACTGATTTCAGGAAGGAGCCTCCTTCTTTGGCGACTATCCTGACATGGTAGCCTTCTTTCTAATCGTTTTTGTTGCTCTGTTCGTAGGTAAGAATTCTGTCTAATTCACAAATAAGGTATGCTTAAGGACTTGGATCTAAAGTCTCAACCAACTTCAACTCTATGTTCACTGTCTTGAACATGGCTGTTATTTGCGTTGTTGTTGGCTATGGAATTACATTTGCTGATTTCTCACTCTGGCAGGGAACGGACGACAGCGGAAGATCCAAGTCTGTAATTCTATCCTCCTCTCTATTCTGCGCTTAGGTTCTTCCCGTATGGATGGAATGGAATGTTTGCGGGCGCTGCATCTTGCTTCTTCGCTTATATTGGTTTTGATGGTTTGGCGACGGCTGGAGAAGAAGCACGAGGTTGCAAAACAACAAAATGAAAAACAAAATTGTTGTTAAGAGCCATCGAGATCTATTCCAATTGCTACATTTGCATCAATGTCCGTGGTTACTTTAGCCTACATTCTTATGTCAGCTTCCCTGACTTTGATGATACCTTACGACCAGGTAAATGTTCTTACGTCAACCTTGTAATTCACTCAGGTTCACCCAACAGCAGCGTTTTCCGATGCGTTTGCAATGAAAGGAGCTACAGTAGCCAAGATGGCCGTATCAATGGGTGCTCTATGCGGAATGCTAACGAGCTTGGTAAGAGCTGCCCTAGGGAACATATGTTGACAATATCTTACAATTAGGTTGGAGGAATGTTCGCTCTGCCTCGATGCGTTTTTGCAATGGCTGAAGACGGACTGCTCTTTGATGGGTTGGCACATGTTAATTCTAAGACCCAGGTTATTAAACTCAAATGCATTGCCAACTCATACTATAGGTCCCTGTGAATGCAGTCGTAGTCTTTGGCTCCATTACTGCCGTAATTGCTCTCCTGTTTGACATCGAAACTTTGGTAGAGTTTCTTTCAATCGGTTAGTGTTACAGACATATTTTTGTAGCTAGGGTTTCAGGAACCCTGCTTGCGTATTCGATCGTTTCTGCTTGTGTGATCATTTTGAGATACCAACCTTCTCCGGGAGAGGAAGAAGTCTTCGACAATGGTTTGTTCTTTTTTGAGTAAATCAGCTGCGTTCAGTGAACCATAACATAAAACTAAAACGTTACGCTTGCTGTTTAAAAATGAAGGTTTAAAACTATATACGAAAAGAGTCAGTTACAGCAAAGTAGCTTCCTCTTCGGTTTCGCTTGGTGTATTCCAAGTTTCCAGCAAAGCACAGAGCAATCCGAATAAAACTTTCCAAAACGACTAGGCATTCTCAATCAAAATAGACAACTCTCATATTCTGAATCCTTTTTGAATCACTTTTTGCAGGTGGAAAGCTACGAGTGTCAATTCCCCTTATCCAAAATTGGTTGAACTCTCAACCAGCTGGTCACTCCGTCTATTACGGAGTAGCCACCATGGTGACTGGGATTTCCCTCTTTGGCCTCTGCATTTCCTCCGGACACCTACATGAAAGTGGCGGCTTCCTGGCATCTTTCTTATCCGCTCTTTTGGCAATTGGAGCCTTTTTATTCATTTGCCTACACCATCAAAACTCCGCTCCTTTGGCATTCAAGGTATGAAAACTTGATGCTGCACTACAATTAAATATATATAAGGTTCCCATGGTACCCCTTATACCGGCCTTCAGCCTGTTAATCAATATCCTTATGATGCTACATTTGGCACCAATAACATGGCTCCGATTGGCCGTTTGGTTAGCAATAGGTAGGAAAGCAAAAAAGAATAACACATTATGACTTTAGGCATGGGAATCTATTTCATGTACGGAATCCGACACAGCAAGGAAGAGCACAACTATTCTGAAAAGATTGCAAACAGCAGTACCTACGACTCGGTTGTGACTGCGAGTACTCTTCCTGATCTTTAAGGTTTAAGAAAAAAGTAGTTCAAACTATGCGAAACTTTTATTCATAGTATTTATGGTGGTATTGTTTGACTGATCTCGGTGTCAATAGTGTATCATTCTATCCCATTCTGTCTGTCTAAAATCTGTGATTTCCTGAAAACTCTACGGTGTTCATATGGCCATTTCCACTCTGTCGCTTGGCATAGTAAAATAAACGGTTATTTATATAAACCCAGATAGTGTCATTGTCCTAGAGAAGATATTGTTGTAACTTACATGACGATGACTGATTCTACATGTTGATTCTTTCATGTTTTGTGGCGACTCGTCAGAACGGCATTGAAAACCTGCCATTCTGAAACTTTTGAGTCGAGAGTGATTTTACTTGGATGAACCGGGTAACCCGGTGAATGAATGTTGAATGAACCAGGTAAAGTGGATTTCGCAATTAGAATAGTGTGATATTTGCCAAACGTTTGCCACAGAGTTTATTCTTACATTACCTTTACCCTTGCTCAAAAACATAGATTTTGCCAATTCAGCATTTCAGCCTTTTGCACAAAAGCTACACAACGACTTTAAACTACGTAATACATCACCCATTTTGGTTTCTCAGCCGGCATTATATGTATATTGCTGACCATGTCGTCTAACTTTAGTTAACTGGTGAATGTAAAAACACAAAAGTATAAATAAAAACGTTGTATTAGTCTAATAATAATAAATATTCTTGAACAACAAACTTAAATTATTGAACCAAGGAATAGACCCGTAAAGACAAAACAGTCAAGGCCAAACCGACAATGAGGTCAAGGGGTTATCACAAAAATCACACCGTGCAATTAAATCACATATTAGTTCAAAACCTAAGCCATGTTAGCCATTCGGAACGACGTGGATGATTCTTCGGGAGCCAGCATCATATAGCTCCAAATGGAAGGGTTTCGAGTCAAACCAGCTGCTCGCGGAGTGCTAGAGAGTGTAGTGTAGATGTAGAAAAGGCAAATGATAGCACACGTGCCCAGAAGAACAATCACAGGAATAGGAGGATACGCCGAAGTTTCAGCCGGATGTCTTAAAATTACAAAAGTTTTAGAGAAATGTTCAACCAACTTGTTAACAACCAGATTGTTACCCCTGTTTTTAAGAGGGAAGAAGCGCATGTGGTAGATCATAGCTCCCAAAGCCCACTGAACCTCTTGCCCAGAGATGGTCAACGCACTCTGGAAAAAAGAGCATGTATAAGAAACGAAATTCAGCCTACCTTAAAGTGATTGATTTCTTTCTTAACAGAAAAGCCAGAATGAAGAACTGCAGTGATCCAAGCCGACTTGAAACATTGGCTGCGTAACCTGTCAGAGTCAGCCTTTGGATACAGAGACCGTTTTGCTGATGCCTAAAAGATCCATATTATTTTAATAACAATAAAGAAAAAACCTGAATTGCCGACCACCGTTGAGAACAGAACTGATTTGCTTTGTTCTCCATCCTTGTATAGTTGTACTCTCCTCCAAGGGCCAAAACGTCTTGAACTGAGTACCAAAATTCAGAAAACCCGTAGATCTCCATGTCCGAGAGCGATACCTAGATGCAGAAGATGAAAATTCAGCTGCAAAGAAACATACAGTTGGTGCTGGAACAGAGCCAAAGAAGCAGGGGTCTTGACAGGTTTTCTTCTCGTCGTATCGTGAGAGAAGTTCGCTCAAATCCGAAACACAAGAAGCCCACTGTCCAATTCCCTAATAGAAAATTAATAAGACCATTAATTTCGTACTCACTTTTCTCACGAAACTTGTGTTATCGTCTCTTGAAACCGTTTTCTGAAGGTTTACAGGCATACATTCGTCTCTCACATAGGTGTAGTTCTTAGTTCTGACCTCGTCACTAAGGTGTTGTTCATATTTCCTCAGCCCTAAAACCGAAGTTTAAAAACCATTATAATCAGAGACTACCTTCGTTAACACCATATCCTAAGAATGTAGTAACAAACAATTTGTACTTGAAAAACGGCTCGTCTTCCCTGCTTCCCAGATTAATCTTAAACCATCGATTATAAGTTAAAAGGGTATTCACAAACCGTTTCCATGTTCTCACTAACAAAACTGCTATTGACTGGAAGTTCAAAAGCTATTTGGCAGCTGGCTCCTCCCATATCGATCATTCCGACTGTGTTCTTCCGGAGGTTCACCGGAGCCGCAACACTTGTGGTGTTGGAATTTTGCTTGAATAACTCAGCTCGGTCAAACTTTCCTAAAAATGAAGTCAATTATAAAGCGACAGAAAAATTACCCAAGATGTAGTTAACTGCGATCCAACTGTAGATTCCTTCCCATTTTCCGTCAATAACGCGTATGTGTTCTTTCATTATCTAAGCAAAAACTCTCACAGGTAAGCAATTGAGTCTACCTGCATTGGGGTCAGGTCTGGTAATTTACTGTGAAGATCATGAAGAATTGCTGTTTGCTTCCTAAACAAACAACTAAATACATTCAAAAGGAACAAACTCTTCTGGTAGCAACCGCATTCCAGCCGTAGCGAAGAGGAAAACTGGAGTGAATACGCGCTTTTCTTCTGGGATGTACTCCAAAGTATAATCAAGAAGAGGTTTTATGTAATCTAAACACGATTTATTTATCGAAGCTGATAAAAACACACCTGCGGCACCGGAGGGATTCGAAGCAAAAGAACTGAGACCTGGTGAAACTTTCTTCACTACCGGTTTTCCAACTTCATCAATAGCCGGTTTAATATTGATAAGCTCATCGTCTGAACCCAGGCAAATTTACCAGTTACAAGCTAAATTACCTGAACTACTCGTCCATTTGTACAGAAACACCCTTGTGCCTGTGGAACCCGCATCCATTATGACTCCATAGGAGAAATCTAACAGCTGATCATCTGAGAAATCAAGCATAAATAAAAAACTATTACGAACCCACCGTCTACAACATTCTTAAACAATTTGCTGACACCGTGTCCTTCGTCCGAATGATTTAATAGAAGATATGTCGGAATGCCAAAGACGGCAAAAAGTAGGAAAAAAATAATCCGCGAAGCCATTCGGACCATCGTTATAACATACTAAAATGACGCATGTACAATTAAAAAAAGTAATACATAAAGGTATCGAAAGGTGCTAGCCTTAACGTTAAATCAAAAAACAGTTGTGAATGCAAAAGTTTATTTGGAGGTCTTATAAACTCTGCATGAAAACTCGACAAAACAGCTAGTCAACATAAAACGAAGAGATCAAGGCACCAGTAAATAGACCCGTCTATAGAGCAGGAATGTGGGAGAAGTCAGTGGGATCGATGGTTCTGAACAAAGAAATATATTTACGAGACGTGGGACACTCACTTTTCAAACCAAGCGGCCACATACTTAGCATGTTTCTGCGCAACGTCACTCATAGAAGTAGACTCCTTTACAAAAACAGACGCCATTTCTTTGAGAAAACTGGTAAGACCGAGCAGGATCGCGTAGTCGCGGAAGCTGTTAATTTCCTGGAAAATCCATAGAATATTAGGAGAAGAAGTAGCAAACCTGATAGAACACGGCGTGTTTGTCCGGCAGCTTCCTCAGAAGGCGGAACAATTTCTGAACATCCATGCTGATTCCCTGAGACGTGGTCCAGCAGCGATCTTAACCAAGTTGGATAAACACAACGATCTCTAACTTACAGTTGGAGTCGTAGCTGGGAGCCACTCCCTCTTTCTCCGTGATGTGCAGATCGGCGCCGATAGGCTCCTTCGACTCATCATCCAACGGCTCCATGACCAAGTCATCCAGATCCGCCTGGAAGTCGTACTTGCCCTCGGGGAGCTGAAAAACAATTAAGATGTAATCAACGCAAAACAAGCACAACAGAAAACTCTAAATAAAAAAACTCACCACGCTGAGAAACATGGCCGTTTCTCCATCCTCGATGGTGATAGCGTTGAGGACGCTGTACTGTCCTGTTTTGAACGAACAAATAGCAACCATATCCTAAAAGAAATGAATGTTTAAAAAGGAAATAAGTAAAAATTGCCTCCTCAAGAAGGCAGCCAGCAAGGATGTCAAGGAAGACGGGGCGAGCACTCATGCGATGCAAAATCCTCAGACGGCGCTTCATATAGCGCTGGAAGACCTGGTACCTCCGCATTCTAAAAACAGGATAAGAAACATAAATAAATCAAAATACCTCTTCTCCATAACCTTGAGGCGCTTGTCCGTCTTCTCATCGTCACTGTCATCACACTCCATCTTCTTCGTCGGGGTATCGCTACCTTCCGAACTAGATTCAGCGTCATTAGGAAGAGCACGCTTGGAACCTATGATTGCGTATGTCTCTCCGAAAAAAAGCAAATCAAACCGATTTTAGGCTTAGTAACAGTGGGCGTATTCTCGTCCTGCTCTTCACGGGGAATCAGGGGAGTCATGGTATCCTCCGGAGGAACGACGGAGACCACCTTGTGATGGGAGACGGTGGGAGCATTCACCATGCTGGTCGCTTTCGCAAATCCAACAATGTAAAGGTCGCCGATGGGAACAGAAGAAGAAGGGGGAGAAAGCTAAGAAAGATATGACTTTAAAAAACATATGGGAAAATACCTTCAAGTTCTGCTTGAAAAATCCCATGGAGATCGTAAGCATGCCAGGGAAGAAGTGATGTTTCATGAGCGTAGAGACAACATCATCAGCGGAGAAATCCGCCATCTCCAATTCAGCGAAATGGTCTTTACGGACAATTTTGGACTAAAAATAACTAGATAATAATGCAATGGTCACGTACCACAGGATCCAACGACATATTGGTTATTTCGAGCACCTCCGACTTCTGTTTCTCACACAACCCAGAAGAGTAATCGATTACGTTAACAAATCGAACGTTGCAAGGAGGAAAGTGGTCGATGTCCGCCTAAAAATGCAAAATTGACAGGAATGTTTGGCGGGTGCCACGCACTAAGCCATGCCGAGATCTTATCGAAAAACGAGCCAGACTGTGAGATTTGATCAAGTCTCGTTAGGAGACTGTAACAACGGCGCGTAAAAACACCTACCTTGTAAGTCTTCAAATCGGTAAACACGATGATAGTGTCCGTGAGATTCACAGCCTTCGACTCGGTTAATTGCTTGAAAAAAGCGCCCAAAGAAAGAGCGTCAGCGAACGACGTATCCCTGAAGACATTTTTATAAAATTTAATTAATTAAAAAAACCCTACTTCAACAGAGTTTCCTCCATCTTGTCAAAGGGAACACCCTCGACTTTATTACATCCGCGATACTAAAATTAAGAAAGTTATATGTAGAAAGTAGAAAAAAGTAATTAAACATTATTAAAAACAAAAAAAACAAAAGAACAACTCACAATCGTAACCTCCTCTTCACAGCTGTTCGCGGAAATCTCACACAGGAGTTTGCCGAGGATCGCGACAGCGGAGACATAACCGGAAGTCGCACTTTCATCCAATTCGGCTGGTCCATTATCCAGCATCATGGACATACTAACATCGATCAGGCACAAAACACCCATCTAAAAAATAAGGTATACATGAAAAATAACAAGACAGAACTATTTAAAATCAAGGAACAAAACTAGTACTTCAAAGGAAAGAGTGTTGGTATTCATTTTAAATTGTTTAATTTAATTTTAATAAAATAAAAACTTAAAAAGCAAAAATAAAAGCCAACAATGAAAACGTAAACAGGAATGGAGATATAAATGGTTTGAAAAAACAAACACTGCGTGGCAGTAAAAATGCGTATCGCGTTTTCGAGCGCGCGCGATAATCGCATATTCAAGGAACTCCGGGCTTGTTGTTTGAATAAAAACTAAAATGAATTTTAATTCTTTTTTATTTAATAGGAAATTTTTCTTTTAATGAGGTTTCATTTCGCATCAAAAATTGCATTTTTGTCTTTAAAAACACTGGCCAAATGCCGACTATCAGGTTGTTGTCACTTTGTAGGTGGTATATTTTTTTAAGAATCACGTTCACAAACACTTTATTGTAAAAGAATAAGACAAATTACGGATGAAAATCTAAATTGCACAGAGTGGGGAATGGGTAATCTATCAATGTAGGGAGACGTCGTTGTTTCGCCAACTTGTCGAACTAGGCCTTCAGCAGCATGGAAATGACGACGGTGTAGAGGGACATCAGGTCGTTTCCACCGAACATAAGGCGAGGGATGTAGGGCGGGTTGGGGTAGTTATCTGAAATGCAATGTTATTCAGATTAGAACATTTTTTCACCCTCAAGGACGCTGATGGCGGGGCACTTGGGCAGCGTGGAATTGTTCGCATTGAGCTCGTTGGAGCAGTAAACCAGAGGGCGCATGTCTGTAACCTTAATTAGAAAATAAGGAAAGTGAATCTTACCATCAGGATTGTAGTTGCACAGGTTTCCGGAACACGTAGACACCTTGACCCTTCCCTTATTCAGCACCTTTCCGACGGGGAATTCCATTTCAGCACTCTTGTTCACGAGCTTCGGCATCAGATCGGTAGCACAGTGAAGCATACGGCCTGGTGGTATACAATAAACCTCAAAGAAAATATGGCTTACGGTTTGTCCACCCGTGATTCCCGTAAGTGTAGTCCACAGTGACGCACACGTCATCGCACTCGACGGCATAGGGAGTGTAGTCCTTCGAACTCCAGTAGTCACACTGAGGCCATCTGCAAACGAATGAAAAGTTTACTGTGATGCGTGATAGTTACCCCTCGGGAACGATCACATGCGGCATGAAGTGGCGCATCTAAACATGGTTAAATTAAAATGCAAAAAGAGTGTAAATGAAGGCTGAGTCGTTTAGAGTGTGGCCTTGCTACAACCATGCAATCAAAACAGTTTCGCAAACCGTACCGTCACGACGATCCCATCAACACAGGCAGCGCAGTAGTTGACAGCGTTAACATTCGCAGTGGTGGCCAGCATGAGAAGCAGGATGGAGAACTTCATTCTACAAAGGATAGTGGAATGAATGGGGCAAAAGGTGGTGGAAGAGCGGGAGTTTGGGAACCGTCTGCTACAAGGCAGACCATATAACTGCCGGCTCTTTGTTGCGCGGCGCTTCGAATGGAAGTTACTTGCGGCTGACATCGTAAAAACGGAGAGGCCAGCTGGCTGTCTGGCGTACAGACTGAAAGAAAGAAAGAAAGAGCACGTGCATGTACTCATGAGCGCGCCGTTTTTGCGTATTCAAATCTCGCGCGCGAGCAACATCACGAGACGTTACGAAAGACGAAAACAACAGGGCGAATTGACCGATTTTTCAACTGACCAATCATAATGAACAAACAACGACGATTTGTGCAGAGGGCATAAACTATGCCAGGCACTGTCGAAATCATCACGATTTCTTAAGATATACTTCAACATACGTGTTCTTTCCTTACCATGTAGTTTCACTGAGAGCTCCTTTGTCCAAACTACGTTACCTGAAAAAAAATCTTTCTACTAAAATCTGTGGGTTTGAACGTTGCTGTTATAGCATAAAGGTTATATGTCCCCGGCTTCGTATGGAGTTCTCAAATGGCTTCTAGATTCTATGTTTTCAGGAATTTTCAAGGGTTCCGAAAATCATTTTTCGTTTCAACTTACGCAATGGTGGCCTTATATGCCTGTTCAAAGCTTTGATTGCACCGAGGGTTCAGCAATCTTCCGTACTGGCTTCCGGTTCTTCAATCGTTCAGTTACCAGGGCTCCGGCCGAGAAACTGAGGTGGGATCCTGCCGCGATGCGGCCTGATTCCAGAGCTCACTTCTCCTTCCGAGAAGTACTGTTGAGATGTTATGCTCACTACGATACATGGTATATTTGTATTATAAACGATGAACAAATCAAAGCATTTATGTTTCGTGTGTGAACAAGAAAGAAAATGTATCCAGAAGGGAATGTAGACAAAATTTGATAAAGAACTTTTGAGGTTCAATTTTTGTGAAGCTCTACTTTCTACCTTTTTCAGCAGTTTTTCCTTTTGGAGTTCTAGGGTTCGTCAAAATTTTTTTAAATTCCTGGAATATTCCTGGTTGCAAAGATTAATGTGTTTTTTAAGTTGCTCAACAAAAATGGGTTTCATATTCGAAAACCAAATAATGATAGGGTTGGAACAAGGGTTGTTGGGGCTCCATGACTATGGTTTTGGCCGTTTGATGGCTTCCAGGCCTATTATACTTGCCCCAGAACAAACCCTATTGTCTCTTAAAAATCACCATATCTTTGGACACTTCTAAAACATTCCCCGAATCCTAGAAAATTTAGTAGCATCCTTGAACTGTAATGTTGGTGAAAGTGAGTAATCTTCCTGAAAGTTTAGAATCGGATAAAGTTTTTCCTTATACCGATGAAAAACAGAAAAGATATGACAGCTCCAGAACTAATAGTTCACTAATTTTGTTTTCAATTAGCAAAGAACTTCCGCAAGAGCATTGTTCACCCAGGTTGCCTTGATCATCGTCCCATTTAAAGTTTTCCTTCTTCCTCTCAGTTATAAAAAAGGGACGGAAATTCCATTGTTATGTGGAAATTCTCAACGAATGTATTTCCTATTTACACCTTTGATATCACTTTCAAGTCACGCCCTAAGCTTTGTTTTCTGATTTTTATATACTTCATATAACATTTGAACATAATTGCGAACAAGCGTTTTGTCTTCGCAGACGTTTTTGACGACAATCATGTATGAATGAAAGTCCTGAAAAGCCAGCGTCTGACCAAAAATATACTTGATCGAGCAAGTATCTGGTTGCACCCTTTGTGTTCCCTCCTTCTCACCTTCCATCCAAGGTCAACAGAATCAGCGGGATTGCCACCAGTCCTTAATATCTAGTGCTCTGTTTTTGAATTGCGCTAACGTTAGTTGAATTTTCAATCTTTTCTAGTCTCTGAAAACCTTGCTAAGCTTGTCGGAAAGCACTTTCCTCAGAAAGTTGGATCATCCGGAACAATACGGGTTGAAACTAAGTTACTGCTGTGAAAAGAGCGCGGCGCGAGTAACTAAATCTTCAGGCCTCTTTTCGACTCTTTGATCCCGCACATGCATGTTCCCGATTATTTAATTGTGCGTAGGTCAAGCAAAGGTGTTCTTTTCACGCCTCGGCTTTTTTCAAAAGTTCCGCGTTCGAATACGGTTGCGAAATGTTTTGATTAATTGGTGCACAATTACAACTGTTTTCCAAGTACGCCAAGGCACGACGTCTCTTCACACATATATCATATTTCGGCCCTTAATAATATATGAATACCGCTTCCTTTCGTATCACCTTATATTTGACTGGATTTTGTATAAAATGCAAATCCCCTGTTTCAAAAGATTGTTTCAATCAATTAGCTTTTGTTTTATAACAAAAAACTAAACAAAGGGAAAAAAACAGTTTCGATAAGAATCTTGGTAATACTTCGTTGTGGCAAATGGAATGAATACTAGATTTTCTTTTGTGCATAATTTGAGAAAGTCCTGTCTTTAGCTCTTTAATGTTAAGAGTTGTGAACTCAAACAACTCTTAACAATTTTGTGCTTTGTTAAAACTTTTTTGAAGATTTTACATTTGATATAATGTGAAGACATTTGTAACGACGGATGACTTTATAAAACAATGTAATCCAAATCTCTGTCACTAACAATTTTCTAAGACGTTTTGCTTTGTTGTAAAAACTTCATTTTACGCCGAAAAGTATAACCCTGTAGATTTCACTAAAGCTGAATCTTAGTTATCCATTCGATCTTACAAACTGCAAGTTACTTTTCCATCTTCCCCCTCTTGTAACCTTAAATTCCCCTTGTTTTTCCCACTCGGACTGCTGCTGTGATATTCGATGAATAGCTTTTCGGCGACGTCTAATTGAGGTTCGGATGCGTGGCAAAATGACCGATATGAGTTGACACAGTGATCTAATAATGTCGAGGGACGTGTGAGCTAGAGCCCTATCCGCCAGCCAAACACTTGTTGACGTCGTGGGCTGTTCTACGCTTTAATTCCAACAACGTCAACACTCAACTTCATATGACTGAATTTCCCACGAACTTTCCAAAGCACCCCCAATGCATTGAGTAGATATTCCACTCTCTTATTTTGAACACTTGCAGTTGTTCGCTTTCTGAAATAACTGTACCCCTTCATAAAGGTCATAACAAGTGTGAATTTATCTTCAACTGTAGACATCTTGTTTAATAGAAGTTGTTTGTTGACCTCGAAACGTGCTATTTGATAATCAAATTTCTCATTATATTTTCAGTGCAAACCATACTTGCCCTGATATGTTCCTACCGTCAAGAGGAATACACAATGCAATTATGCATGTTTTAATGTTAAAATTTTTGTGTTTAGCACTTTGGTGCAGCATAACTATTTTATCTATTTTTGTTCAGCCGCTTTCTTCTGCAACAACCTTTAACTTTTGATGCTCCAAAATGACGGCGTGAACCATTTCTCAGACTACAAAATGCAATTGGCGGGCACAATCTTTGTTTTTATTCCTATTGTTTAGCCTCAGTCGATCCTTTCCGTAAGCCGAGATTGCCCCATTTCCGGATAAAAAGGTGAATTTGAAGTCTCCTAGCATCCGTTACGCTGTGAACGTCGTATGGGCGTAGCACCTCGATTTACGATGCTTTTTAGTGCACCCGCTATGATTCAACTCGGACTACATTTCGCTTTGCGTTTTCCAGTAATACTTCACAGAACCATTCACGAGAAAACAGAATTTTCAGAAGAATGAATCTCTGTTTCTCTCACCAAATCCTGCTGAAACTAGTTTGCTTCACAAATCAAAACTCACGTAAATATGGTTTCAAATACAAATATTGTCCTTTCTACAATTGGTTTTCAGCCATGCTCACTTTTTGTGACGCAAATCTTTCCAATCTAAACTTCGTTTTGGAACAAAATATTTTGCTTAAACATTTTAACCAATATATAAAAGGTATTGTTCCAGTTTCCCTTTTTATGACAACTCTGAAGTTGCTGTATTCCATTCTTACGAATCTTTGGAGATATAGTGTATTGGCATACCACCGCTGTAAGCTAGTGACGTCACTTTTTTAAGCATTGTCCATAAAATTCATATCTAAGTAACAAAGCGACTGTGCTCTATTTTCCTTTAACGTTTTGTCCTTTTTATCCATCAAACTCTCCCTTCTTTTGGGAACTTCCATGAGATACAGAACGGAATTGGCATGATTAGGTTGTTTACAATCCAAAGGATCGCTCCCTTCCTTTATGACTACTGTCGCTGTTTTTCTTTTCTCTGAAAATACCCCGACTTTAGAAGATCTTCTTTGTCTTCCTCGGACCGAAATGCAAAGGTGAAGACATTCAAAAGATTCCACTTGTTTACTACATCTGCGGTTCATGTTTAATTCGCTCGCATTTCTATTTTAGCCACACTCTTGATGCATGTTTCTGAGAACATTCACACAGAAATCGCCAAAACAAATAAAACTCAAGATTTTAATTTATCGCCCACACATTTTCCCCAGCGGAAATTGGAAATTTCCCTCACGTTGTACTTTGCAAATCTATCCTTTCCAATATACCCCGTCGTCAAATATTGTGGCGTAAACTTTTTTCTCTTTTATACTCGGAAAAACGTAAATACTTATACTTTTTCTCGTTTTTAATCATCAGTTTGTAGTGTTTGTACAACTTGACAGGATTAGATATGTTTTTCAGTAGTTTTCCAAAAGGGTTGACCAAGCGGCATGATTCTTATAAAAGCAAAATTTTTCTTGAGATTCTTAGAAAACATGTCTGCTCATACAAAAATTTTGTAGCAACGACCATAAAAAGCCTAGAAAACCTCTTTTTATCCGAATCTCTATTCCATTGTTCATTTTAATTAACTTTTCTACTCACCTGCTCGGCGGAAACAGCCTGCGTTTTTCGCCCACGCAACCTACAATCAACCTGTCGTTCCTTCTGCAATTAATACGATTGTTGTTCCATCAGCTGAAATTTCCACGTGCTTAGTCTGGTGTTGTTTTGTTTGTATTGCTCAGCCTAGCACGGTTTCCAAAACAATTGGCTACGCAAGCTTTTCTTCCTATAGCTGTAGCCAATTTGAAATCATG
>LNBV01008332.1:0-10861 GCA_001513535.1 Oscheius sp. TEL-2014 | reverse complement strand
CGCTCGATGTCAGCAGCAAGATTCACCCTTCTTTTTCATTTTCTCAAGATTCACCCTTCTTTCAGCCGAACCCACTTACACCCAGAGGGATTTGAGGGCGATGTTGAAGATTCACAAGAACAAACGGGATCTTCAGAAAAGGGCGGCCGCCGAGGGAGCCAGCCAGCAGTACTCCTTCTACAGCGCCGGCATGTTGTCAGCCCAGGTTTGGACATTTTGTTTGTTTGGTTTGGGGCTGACTCATCATTGCTTTGCGCCATTTGCTAGTTGACATCTCACTTTCGTTGTGAAAGTTCATTTTGTGCACCGTTCGCCATTACATTCGCGTGTTTGCAAAAAGTGTACAGAACTAACGTACTTATTAGTTTAAAATTTTACAGTTCAGTACTTTATCGTGTCGGGACCCAGGTAGATCGCTGCGAGGCGCGGTTTACCCCAAGAAAGAGTCTTCCTACAGTATTTCTGTCACTTTATAGGCGATAAAACGAATTGCTGAGACGATTTTCTTGGCACCAACGTTGTGCTTGTTGAATTATTAGATGAATTTTGAGAACCTAGAATTGTTTCCATAACTTGTTGAGATTTTGGGATTTTTGAAAACGCCAAAAATCAAACGTCTAGCACGACGATCTGCAAAAAAAAATTAACCCAGTTTGTGTTTTAACCGTTTCCATATCCCCCAGTAAGCACTTTGCCGATCGAACATCTCGTGAGATTCTCATTTCTGTGTGTTTGCCGAAAACAGTCACCCTCTCCTTTCTTTTCTTTCTTTCCCTTTCCCAGTTCAAGTGCTATTTATTATAGTATACTGCGGTTAGACCTTTAAAGTGGTAATACCGTATTGAGGTGTCCATTTCAGGATTCCTACAGCGAATTCTCGCGGAACCGGTCGTCCAAGTCCGTGGAGGTCTCTTCGGCGCCTCCTCCGACGCCTTCGCCCGTCGTCTTCCCATCTTTAGCCGACGATGCGCCGGAGCCTCTGTCTGTGGATGCTAATTTCCCTAATTCTACCGTAATCCCACTGCCTCCTCTCTCCCATTAAAGGCCTAATTCTACCGTACTACCTCTACCATTAAAGGTCTAAGTCGCCCTTGAGGTACCCTGTGGCACCCTTTCCGGTCTCTTTATCTCCCTTTGTGTCATCACCGAGACGCGTCACAACGCTCGATTTCTCGCTTCATCGTTGACTAAACATGCGTGTGTCAATACGGGCAAATCTAGGAAATCAATGCTAGTTCCTTTTCTTTTCTTTCCCCTTCCTCAGCATATGATACTCAGCCAACCCGTGGAATTCCACTCCAAAATAGCCTTTTATCACCGCCATTCGTCCTTTCTCTCTTCCTATTTGTTCTTATCGCCCCATCACATTCCTTGTATGAATTGCAGCTGTTTGCGCCCCCTTTCCCCTCCAATTCCTCCTTATGTTGTATATTTTTGTATATAGATTTATTAAAATGTATTGTGTTGTAAAAATCCACGGTGAAATACCGAATTCCCTACCTTTTCCCTGTTTTTAGCATTTCCACCTACTTTTTCAGGTTAGGAATGGATTCAGCGTTGGTCGAGCAGTTGCTCGACCCTCGTTCTCCACTTAATATAGACAGTTTATTGGTTAGTTTCTCCTATTTACATTAATATTTGTATTTTAGGATGGTATAACTGCACTTGTAACTGACTGTAAGATCCCGAATCTCCTCAAGAACAAGAATATCGACAGCTTTGTCTCTCGATGTGAGTTATTTGGCGAGCAGTGTGATTTTTACGATGTTCTAGTCGTGTTTCGTGGTTTGATGCTTGTTAACACCGATTTTCTCATTTGCGTTGTTTTTATTGGTAAAAATGGCGGTTAAACACTAGTTTCGTACAGTTAAGTTTAGGAAATTTAAGTGGGGCTAGCTTTTTGTTGACCCCTAACGTTTACTTTACTTTTATTTTTGGGAATAAATTCTCTTTTTTCACAAACATAATGAGAAATTTTGGTTCGACTGCAGAACATCCCGTTCCATAGAATTTGCCTAAAAAGCGCTGTGTGGAAAAACTTTCTTCTTTTGTAACTTTGAAATTATCCATCTCCGTTACTATAAATTAAATTTTGATAGCATAGTGTAAAAATTGCTAGCTAACGCGATTATTTGCCGTCGTTTTTAAACGAAACCCCCTGAAAAGCCCGTGTTTGTGTCTTCTGGCTGTGTGTTCCGTTGTGAAGTGTGGTGTTGTGCAGATCAGAAGATCGTGGAGCAGCTGGCCGACCTGCGTCTGAAGGGCTCCGACTTCGATCTGATCAAGGTGATCGGCCGCGGAGCGTTCGGAGAAGTGCAGCTGGTCCGCCACAACCGCACGAACAATGTCTACGCCATGAAGCTGCTCAACAAGGACGACATGGTTTGTGATGTTGTTTTGCCGTGCTGCCTTGATTTTGTCGTGCATTTCTATCTAAAATTGCCTTTAGCAGTTAAAATACTGGTTTTCAGTTGAGAAGGTCGGACTCGGCCTTTTTCTGGGAGGAGAGGGACATCATGGCCCACGCCAACTCGGACTGGATCGTTCGTCTCCACTACGCATTCCAGGATCAGCGCTATTTGTACATGGTCATGGAGTACATGCCTGGAGGAGACCTCGTCAACCTCATGACTGTGTGAGTTTTTAAGTTCTACATGTTCTAACGGTTAAAATCGTTTCCAGTTACGACGTTTCTGAGAAATGGACGAGGTTCTACGCCGCCGAGCTGGTCGAAGCCCTGTCTTGTCTCCATGAAATGGGCTACATTCACAGGTCTGCTCTTCAACTTCTTAAATTCAACCCCATTTTCCAGAGATGTGAAGCCCGACAACATGTTGATAACTCGGACTGGACATGTGAAACTGGCTGATTTCGGTACCTGTGTCAAAATGAACAAAGAACGGGTCGTTCGCTGCTCCACGGGTGCGTTGTTCCTTTTGAGACATAAACATGTTTTGTTTTGCAGCCGTGGGCACTCCCGACTACATTGCGCCCGAAGTGCTCAAGAACCAGGGCCACGAGTCGGAGTTCGGCCCGGAGGTCGACTGGTGGTCATTGGGAGTGTTCATCTACGAAATGATCTACGGAGAGACACCCTTCTACGCAGAGGCCCTCGTCAACACGTACTCCAACATCATGAACCACGAACAGACCCTCAGGTTCCCCGAAGAACCCGCCCTCTCCGCCAACGGAAAGGTACTGTTTCTGTGCTTAAAGCGTATATGGGCAGTAGGTAACTTCTGATCGACACATAACCACTGATTCCTATCAGCTATGGGCTGAAAGTTTGTGCTATATACAGTGCGCCCCCTATTGTAATAAGTCCCATTCTTCATTGGTGGTTTACTTTATTTTGTGCCAGCCGGATGTCAATTGGGCCCAGAATAACTTCATTAGGAAGGTTGACGCACCCTGTATTTGTAACGAAATATGACCCATAGATATTCTTATACCCGAAAAGAAAGGTTATGTTTTATAGGAAAACTCCTAACTTTGAGATGTGACAAGAGACGTATCTCTCTAGATTTTGACGGTATGGGACAAACCACTTTGTTTGGGATCGATAAACAGGTTATTACCTGAACTGTTTGGTCTTAAAATTGGGTAATCTGCTCCTAGTTTAGGGTTTAAAATTATGGGTATTATTAATTGGATCGTTAGCTGTGGGTTCACAAGGGGGAATATCGTTATTTTACGGGAAAGGTTATAATTGGAGCATATACTAATTAAAGGGGGTTTAAAATATGGTCACACTTAACTTTAGGGCTCCGATAAGGTCAATCACCATCTTATGGGGTCTAAAAATTAGGCACCTGCCTAAGTTTGAAGCCTTGATAGGGTCGACCTTTGTGGCAATTGACCATTGCTCAACCAAATTGTGACCGCCAAACGCAACCATCTCTTGAAGTTGAAACATCGTGCATTCAGGACATCATCAGGAGACTGCTGTCCCGCAATGACATCCGTCTGGGACTGAAAGGAGCCAAGGAGTTGAGGACCCACCCTTTCTTCAACGACAGCGAGTGGTCCTTCGAAAATCTCCGCGAAGCCACGCCTCCCGTCGTTCCCGAGCTCAAGAGCGACGACGATACCACCAATTTCGATGTACTCGCTTCAGAAATTTTCCCTATAAATCCTTTTCTCTTCAGGAAATCGATCCTCAGCGCAACCGTTCGGAAGCCTTCCAACTGCCGAAGAATTTCAACGGAAACCAGCTGCCCTTCATCGGATTCACCTACACCAACGACCTCAGGTGCGTCCCACCCTATTCCTAAGAATGTTTCATTTCAGCCCCATAAACATTCTGGCGGCTAATGGGAAAAACGACCGTTCTCCTCCTGTGGAAATGAACCGCCACTGCTCCATTGGGTCGACCACTTCTAGTGAGGCTAGCTCCGCTCGTCTTATGGTACTATGCTTATTATGATGTACCTGAAGGGAATTTCTAGGAATTGGAGGCTAAGCTGGAGTCTTATCGTAGGGAGGCTGTGGAATACCAGTCCAAGTGGGAGACGTCCAAGGACGACGTTCTGCGGAAAGAGGACCGCGCGAGACAGCTCGAAGTCGAAAGGGACAGGTTGGCGGTAGTGCTTTTGATTGTAACCTGCGCATCTAAGGTACTCTGACCGTCTGCGTGACATGGAGAGAGAGGTGAAAGAGACGCAGGAACGGCTGCGGATTGTGACGGAGAACGAGGAGCGGATGCGCAGGGTGGACCAGGAACTTCGACTGCAGAGAGACGCGGCCCAGACGATCGAGGACAAACTGATCAAGGTGCAAAATACAAAGCATACAAAGTCTAAGAAGGAGAATTTCAGAGTCGGGATGAAGAGGCGCAGCTTCAGAATCAGCTCAGACAGCTGCATACCGAATTGGCTGAGGAGAGGGAGAACAACCGGAGGCAAAGGGCCAATGTCGAGGTAGGAGACCCTGGGATACGGTAATTTCGTGTTAGGACATGGAACGGACGGTGGGAAGCCTGCGCAGTCGCATGAGCGAACACACGGCCAAGGAGGAGGAACTGGCTCTGAAGTTAAAGAAGGCGTTGGACGAAAGGAAGGAGAACGGAGCTTATCAGGTATGGCCAGGAGAAAATAGGGGCTAATTTTACGTCTTAAGGAGAACTTGTTCCGTCAGACGGAGGCTGAGCTCGAGAGAAAGTTGGATAATTACAGGAAACAGGTGAGCAAAGGAGGCCTGCATTTGAACTTTGAAAGCTCGTTTGATTTTGAGGCAAAAAAGGGTTTGACCAGTTGTCATGTTCTAGCGTTAAATCTTAGTGACAGCTGGTTGGTTTCTTGGCATCAACGCACCACGGTATAGGGAAATCTCAGAACTCTGTCGCTTGCACCAAAATGCTTTCACGCGTGCGAAGATTGGCAGGATATTCTTGTATTTTTCAGATCGACATTAGCCAAACCGAGCTGGAGAACGAAAAGAGGAGCAGGCAGAGTGACCGGAAACAGCTGGATGAGGCCACTAAACGTCTTGCCAGCGTCTTCGGAAACGAAGCCTTCCTCCAGGACGTAAGTCCTTTTATTTGGTCATATCATTCAATCTATTTTAGGAGAACAGCCGACTTCGCGGTGAGAATGGGCGTCTGGAGCAGCGCTGTGAGCTGATGATGGTGGAAAAGAACCAGTTGGCCTACAAGTTGGAAGAGCAGAAGAAGACCATGTCCTACGACGAAAACCTCTTGGTTAGACCTTTAAGTACTCCTTCTAATGACAATCGTTGCAGCAATTGTACCAGAATGAGGTGAAAACGGCCCAGGAGGAGGCGCAGGAACGAGAGAGGATGTACAGAAACACGGTTCCTCCGCTGCAGTAAGTGAGACATTGAGTTCTCATGCAGATTTCCTTTAGATCCGAGGTGGATCAGCTGCGAAAGCAACTGGAGAGCGAAAAACTGGCCAGGCACATTGCGGAGACGAACTTTGCCGATGTGGACAAGTCGAAGACGATGCTCCAAGAGGAGGTAAAGCAGCTGGTTTCCAGGCATAAGAAGGTAAGAGAGGAGAAAGTGATGGGATAATGGAGGGTTCAGGAAATGAACGCCAAGGAGGCTCAGATCAGTGTGCTTTCGGAGAGGGAGAAGGATTTGGAGGAATCCATAATCCGACAGAAGGAGGAACATCAGGAGGAGTTCGACGACGAAAAGGACCACAAGATTCTCACCCTCACTAGGTAGGCAGTTACAGTATTCACTTTGGGTGGTTTCTTTAAAATATGCCCCCTGGCAACATCACTCACGCATGATGAACCTACCTAATTGTGAGATGGTCGTGGCATGCATGTTTGTAATAATTCTGCCAAAATGGGTATTACCTGGCTTGTCTGTCATTAGGTTATGTTCAGTTTTCCCGACCTCGGTCCGCAAACTGAACAATTTTGGCTATTTCCTGCCAGCTAAGTGGCAACAAGGATCAAGATGATCAGAAGCCGTTGATGACCCTCCCTTTGTGAAATTAGTTTGAACTTTGAAGTTATAGCTCAATCCTTATAGGATGTGAGCCCTGTCACGGATTTTACTTGGGTATCACTAGGGAATTTTTTTTTGATAAATGCCAACAAATTTCCAAAGTTTAGGTCGATTGGGAAAAAAAAACAACCCAATTGTAGGCTTCCATGCCGTGTTGGTCAAATGACCGACTCTTCCCCCATTTGCTTAAAACCCAATTGCTCCCTTTTCTGTGACCTTCGGTTTCAATTCAGTTTTGAACCACCATCAAAATGTAGAATGGCGGGTTTTTTTTTCGGTATGGCAGTACTCACGTCACTGCCCAGGTACAGCCATGTATTTTTCATATCACCAGTGCGCGTATTACGCAATCAAGTTTTTTGCGATAAAAGAGGGGTCGCCATTGCGTTAGGTAGTTGCCCACATTGCCTCGTCCCTATCGAGATGGCTGCCTTTTCGAATAACTTCGATATTCGATTTTTAGCCGAACAACTTCATTTACTACCCTTGTAAGGAATAAATGTTTATCATAAATTTTTATTTTAAATCGCATAGTTAATCTAATAAAATGTTTTCAGGAAACTGGAATCGGCGACGGCGGAAAAGAAAAATCTGATCCGGAAGCTGGAGGAGGAGATGGCGAAAAGGGCTTCACTGACTGGCAAGAAGGGAGAAAAGGTCTCGAAGAGCGAAGTCCGACTGAAAGACCAGAAGATCGTAAGATTTATTCGTTTTTGTTCGAATTTGTGAATTTCAGCGTCACTTGGAAGGCGAGCTGAACAAGTTGCACCAGGAGATGAACAGACAGAGCAGCGACTATTCGAAGAAACACGAGGAAATGTCGATCGATTACGGTAACCTCGACAAGGAGAACGAGCAGCTGCGGATGGATGTAGAGGATTGGAAGGAGCGCTACAACGACCTCTGCCGCAAAAAGGGCATAGACGAGACCAGGTTACGTGCTATTGTTGCTCTGTTGACCCTGCTTTTAAAGGTCTCTGGACTCGCGCGAGGACATCCCTGCCTCCATTGGCTACGAGAGCTGGCTCAGCATCCGCCCAGACAAGAAGCTCAAGCACCGCAAGGTAGGGTTTCCTTTGAAATTTGGTTGAAAAACGGTTTTAGAAGGACTGGCAGCAGATCTACGCCATCCTCAACATTTCCTCCTTTTCGCTTTACATTGAAGCTGCCGCTGGAGTTCTTCACAACCAGCCGTATCTCTTCGTTGATGCATCGTAGGCCTAGGCTTCAAAAATAGTTGATTTTGTGGTTCAGGAAGCTGTGTCATGTGCGATTTGTGACTGGTGCGGATGTGCGAGCCAACCCGGATGAGATCAGCCGCATCTTCCATGTAAGTTTTAGAAAAAGAGAGATAGAATGAGAGACGACCGACTCATCCCCCAATTCAGATCATGTACGACGAGACCGATGCGGCTGCCTCTGCCACAAGTCGACATGCGTCCATGTCCGATCTCAGCATTTCCTCCATGTCTCAGATGTCTCAGAGAGAGGTAGATTCCCCCTCTCTCCTCTTTTTTTTCAGTTTCCTTATTTTAGGAAGCCTGGAATGGCCACGACTTCCAAGAGCTGACCTTCCACATGCCCACCAACTGCGACGTGTGCAAGGAGAAGCTGTCGGCCACGCTGCGTCCACCGCCCGCCTACGAGTGTAAAAGTGGGTTACCGTAGCCATTTCTTTACCCGTTTTCTCTTCAGAATGTCATCTGAGGCTGCACAAGGACCACGCCGGAGTGATCGACCTGCCCGTCTGCAAATGTGAGCCCCACGTTCTTTTTTTCATAAAATATAATTTTCAGTCCAAAAGGTGGCGAGGGAGCTGATGCTCATGGCCAATTCGAGGGAGCTCTGCATCGAGTGGGTCTCGCGTCTGCGGAGGGTCATCGACTCGCGGCCGCCCGCTCACTCCTCCGTCTCCAGGTTTGTACAATCTTTTTTGATTTTTTCGGTTTCAAAAACTATATGGTTTTGTTAGTGCCAGCTGGCTGGCTGCCGTATAGTGGTTTTAAGGATGCTCTGCAGTTTTGCTAGGGTAATTTAGCTATCAATGGAGTTGAAATCTTAGTGACAGCTGGTTGGTTTTGTGGCAATTCAAAACAGCTAGGTTCTGGCACTCGAAGGGACGGTTTGAACCCTTTTCTGTGGATTTTTGAAAGCAAGCAAAAAGTGCTGGTTCTTATTTTTTGGGAAATTGCACCAAAAGCGCTGAAAACCAGATTTTTTAAGCTTTGTTTGTGGTTGTTTCACTCCTGCCATGTCCTATTGATGGTTATAGCTTAAAGGACTGTTTCTAGTTGCAAACGAGTACATAAAACTTCTTTTTGCAGGGTTTCTTCTCGAGTTCGATCTCACGCGAGCACTCCGCCGAACTGAGGCAGTTCCTCTCGTCTCCTCTTTTCCTTACCTTTCCCTCAGGATTGTGATTCAAGAGCCCGTGTCTGTGCCTCCCAGCCATTCCTACAAGTATTAGCTACGCTTTGCTGTATATTTGTGTCGATTTATGCAATCACATGTGCACTTTTGAAACGGGCAGCCTTTTATTCCTGTTTTCGTGCATTCTTTTCCGTTTTTGACGAAGACGATGCTATACGTGCATTTCCCCAGTTCATGTATTTAAAATAAATATTTTCGTTTGTTTTGTTCTCCGTCGATGAGAGAATGCGGCGATTCCACCGGCCACCTTATCTGTTGACAACCGGCTGCCACCAACACCCTTCCGGTAGAACCCTATTGTTAATACAAAATTTCTATTTTTGAATAGAAAAGTGTAAAAATCTGCATGAATCTGGCAAGGGACATTCTCAATTTAAGCATGAAACGCATATCACGTGGTGTGCGCGCTCCACATGATTTTTCCAAAAAGGACTGTCGGAAACGCCACAATGGGCTATTTATTCGGAAAATTGCGTTTACTTTTGGGTGTCAATTCATATTTTATAGTTTGTGTCTTCTTCCGGCTTCCAAAAATCACATTACATCCTATCTTTTTGCAGTAAAAGCGATGTCGAACAGTCCTCTTTTGGCCTCCGGTTCCTACGACCTGACGGCCAAGATCTGGGACATCCGCACGTGCAAAAACATACTGAATGTACCGCATCCAGAAGCACAGGTAGCTCTTTATTTTTTATTTTTAAAGTATCTTAATTTAAGATAAATACGATGGCCTTCGTGCCGAACGCTCTCCAGCTGGCCATTGGCACTTGGCAGAAAATGAAGATATTCGACATTGCCGGGTCGCAGCCAGTCGTCTGTCCCTCGTACGAGGGCGCCGGCAAGAATATCACCGTCGTCGGTTTCGAGGTTCGTTTTGCTGGGTTTATGAGCATAACTCGGGAGGGTCCGTAGCTGATTTTACCGAAAATAATGCCTAACATCCCTTAACTATGCATTTTCTCGGCCTCTATCCCCCTTAACCTTGGGTATGCTGCCTATACCCTCCCGAGGTGTGTTTATGAGTGTTGGGGTGTCTGGTAAGCTCCCAAATCTAATGTGGTTCATGCTCGGTGTGAGGGCGTAATCGAAACTTCTTCATTTAAATCCACAGACGACCTTCAAATCCGCTAGGTTACCCAAATTCATTTCTTATAAACAACGTGTAAGATAGGATACTCCGCTGTGGGGAAGAATTTAATCTTGTATCTGACTTACCCGTTGTGGAACTGGAGTGGGTCGAAGTTCTCAAATGACGGGCCGGGCCGGGATTTTTCGGGACGGTCCGGCCCTGTCAGCCGTGGTATAAAAATTGAAAATTGTATTTAAATCGGTACAAGAATTCTTTCAATTGTTTTAAATAACTTAATAGTGTTTGTTACTAACATATAAGTCAATGGATATTAGTCGTACAAACAAGCATGTCACCGACCGGGATCGAATCCTGGTCGTGTGGGTGGCGATTTGACTGGGTGGTAAACGGGCCGGGCTGGGCCGACCAAAATTTTCCAAATGACTCGGCCAGCCCGTGAGAACCTCGCTCACGGGATTAGAATTTGCCCAAATTGAGTGAAATGGGCCAGACCAGTGGCAATTTTCTGAGCCAACTTCCTTTTCAGATACTTCGGTAATCGATTTCCTCAAAACCGATCTGAATGACAATGTGTGGGAGGCGTCGTCTGTGTCTCTCTCATTTCTGCTCCAACTCACCGAAAAGGTCTGCGCTGCGGGATTGGCTGACAAGTTGATGGCCGAACTGGAGCACTTGTTATCCGAAATCCACGTCATGTTGTACCAGGGAAGGCCGGCCAAGGTTCTGTCTGACGCCCTGCGTCTCTGCCTCACCTGTCTCTCACTCCGCACCGATTGGTCCAGTGAGTCTCTCTCTATCTCTCTTCCTAAGAACATCCTTCAGATGTCCTCCAGTGGGCATTGATTCAATTGCCGCTGGAAT
>LNBV01008223.1:0-15041 GCA_001513535.1 Oscheius sp. TEL-2014 | reverse complement strand
CCCCCCCCACAGTTTGTGTTTTAAAACAAAGGAAAACTATTTCCTTTTTTATGTTTGACTGAGTAATCGTAGCCTTTTCAATTTATCGAATTCTGGATCTTTAACATTTCGCAATGCTATAAACCTTTCCCAATCCGAGATTTCCTTCGATAAGCATTTCCCTGCGCGTCTCGGGCGGATGAGTAATCCAGACGACGGTTTATAACGGCCATTACGCAGTTGTTGGTCAGTGTCCGCCGATTTTCTCGTCCACAGCCGGTCTTCTTGTTGTGACGCCTCAGCTAATACCGATATGGCCGTTACATTGTCTCCTGTTTGTTTTTGTCACCGCAGCGTTTCCTTTTACCGAACCTGTAGCCCTCAAAATTAGTGGCAATATCCACAAGGTGTGTTTTTATGACAAATGCCTCGTTGCGCTTTCACCTTCAACTTAACCCCTTTTAAAAGAGACGCGTAACACAGATTTTTTCCGCGAGCGAGTCAGCAAAGAGTGAGCGGGCGGACAGAGATGAAACCGGAAAGGAGCAGCGGGATTCGAGTAAATGCCGTTCCACCCGAGTCATTTGACCCTGTGACCTGTTTAGAACGAAACAATGGGTTTTCGAATGCAAAAAGGAGGATTCAAATACTAAAAGGCAAAAATTTAGCAAATTATCTTTGAGGAAGGTTTTTAACAACCTTTGTACACTTATTTTTCTCAAATAGATTTCAGCTAAGCCAAGACTGTAACATGAAGTTAATTGAATCTACGGCCACTCTCTCAATACGTTTGGTTTATCTAAAAGCTTTTCTTAAACTTTTCCGTAACTAAAAAATTTGCTAAACCATGTTTAGATGCAACAAAATGAACTACATTATGCGTTTTGTGTTCACGAGCGGCACACCATCTTTCTTCATAGTCTGTTTTATGTCTGTGATTTTGTCAGTTTTTTAGCCTGTATGAACTAACTGAATCTTATTCTGTCTGACTTCATGAGCCAATTTATTGTGAAATGACACATTTCATTATATCGAATCATAGCTATTGTTATCATTCAACTCCAGAAGCTTCATTGAACCGATGTTTTTAATAACCCACGAATCCCCATTGTCTGTAGAACCCCAAATCAAGCAACTTGAAGTCCCAAGGCCAAGAAACTTTGCTGTCACGATTTTCCACATATGAAATAGACGAAGGAACGACAAAAAATAGTACACTTTCGTTTGTTGTGTTTCAATCAGTCCCTCAGCTGATAAAATTGATCACGTCGGTGTCTTATTTTGAGTCAGGAGACGTGAAATTCGGTGTGACTTCAGTGCTATTTAGTGGCAGAAACTAAGGATAGGCCCGTCGTCCATTGCTGCCGTCGACACTAGGTGCATTAAGTCAGCGTAGAGAAGAACCGTTTGGTTATATAAACTGTGTGAATGTGTTTCACTGATCCCCTTTGTGTTTTTCACACTTCACCACAAGGTTCCCATCGGCAAAAATTCCCTCTTTGTGACTCCCAACCTTGTTAGTGATTGCGCAAGAGAGGTCGAACACGAAAACCTTTGATTGCGCAACAGCCGCACCTAGATTCAAAGGCGCAGATACCCGATGACCGCCGACTCTTTGCATTAGTTGTCCTTTACCCAAAAAGCAACAGCCCATGTTGCCGGTGCCCTCGTTCAAGGGCGTTTTCGTCGTAGCGCGTGAAAATCGTGGTCAGGTCTTGTATTTCAGTGCGCGCACCTTAGTTTTGTGTGTTGAGGGCGCTCGACTCTGCGCCCATTTAGCGCATCACTGTGTTTGGAAATTTAGCCCATCACTCGGATTTCTGTGTCGCCTACGCCGGCTGTCGAACGTGAAATCGTAAATCTTTGCTACATTTGCATAGGCTAATTCGAAATGCTAATCTCGTCGCGTGAAGGGATCTTCATGACGAATGTCCCAATCCGCGCCAACCATATGCCCCCCTAAGCCCCCCTTGAATTCCAAGATTTTGTGATTATTCTCCGCGCGCAGAAGACACCCCACAACCAATCATTTTCGCCGTATGCTTTGCACATCTGGTCTTTTTCTTGTCGCTGTTTATTGAAATTTCAAATACTGCACAGAAAACGTGGGCTTAGCCACGATTCATGCTTTCATCTGGCGGGGCGAGTCTGGTAGGAGCGATGCTATCGCGGCCGGTCGACGCTTCCACTCGCCGGGACTTTGTGCCCACTGCCCGACAGCGCTTCCGTTCTTAGAAACAACAACCATGTATACAGAAAGAAAGATCCTCTTTAGGTCCCTAAGTGCTTTTGTTTTAAAGTGAATAAACTAGGACGCTCTCACAGAATCACTTGGAAAACTAACAAACAACACATGATAATTGCCACCAAAGTTCCATTTTTTTGCTGGTCTCATTTGTTGATGAAGGTTGTTCAATGTTGTAGGGTATATTTTACTACATTTTACACTGTACAACATTTTGTAAACCCAAAATAAGTCGACTACATATATTTAGGAGGAAACGAATTTCTGAACGAAACCCCACATCTTTGATCCGCGCAAAATCTTTTTGGAAACTACTTTCATTTTACCTTATATCCTAATTGAGCCTTTTTTGCATACAAATTGAAACATCGTGTATCATAAGCTTGCTTCTGAAATGACACTGCAATTTAGAATCATGTGCACATTGCGTAAGCAAACTGCCACAATTGCGCCCATTACAATAGCTGCCATATTGAGCCAATGATCAATTAGAGCAGTCTTGAGTCTCCCCCGGGGTTTCCTCCACAGGCTGCGAACGTCGCAATAATCCTCTTCTGGCTCGGAATTTGTCGCCAAACCCGCGGGAGACCTTCAATTAGCTCCGGTTATCCGTGCTAATGAAAGTGTAGGTAGGGAGTCGCACATATTGGCCTGTGTTAGTCAACGAGTCTCTAGCAGATGGTACCCACAAATCTCGGATAATCCGACGGCCAAGACTACCGCCGACCGGCCGCCGGGCTGGTTCGGCTGGCAGCAATGGACAGTGGCCACCTGTTGCTCCTCTGCTTGTTGACAGCCGATCAGTTTTTTCCTTGACTTGTACAAAATTTGTGTTTTAAATCAGTTTTTTGGTTCAAAAACGAATAGTTTAGTAGTTCTGACACTTAATTATGATTTCTTTGAAAATTCGATGTTTTCTTACTGTTTACAAATCCTAGAGTTTTTATCCGAACCGCAGGGTCAGCGGCGGTCTGCGACGGTCACTTCCCAGCGCTCGCTTCTAATTGACCGCCGACAGCCGGGCAAAGTTTCTCGCTGAGCCAGTTTGAGATCGTTTCAGCTTTTCTTAACTACCCTGCGCCGATCGATCACCACAAACCCTGCTTTGAACTGGTAACCCATTGTCTCGCACAGATGTTTTCTTACTTGCCACGAAGCAAACATCTCCCCGACTTTGTATAATTTCAAAAACATCTTTACAGAATGAAACCATCTGTAGCAAAAGTTTCTTCAAGTTTAGCTTCCTCATCGTACCTTTCCAACTTCCCCCAAAGCTCAAATTCCAGAATCCTCCGGCCACAGGCACCACCGGGTGACTTTCTCCCACGGTCTAGAAAAACGTGTGAGAGGGTAATCGGAGTGGCGTAAAAACCACGTTGACCGTGGGTAAATGCATTCAAATATATCTGCGCATCAGCATACCGTTAACATTTATGATTTCCGGTGCGCATTCTATTAGAAGAGTTTGATGTAAGTTTCAAAGTCACTACTGCCTCGAAAACCTTTTTCTACACAATTTCACTGTCGTTTTATTTGTCAAAAAAGCTTTAATTGAAGAATTTCCGAAATCAAAAGCCCGCTTCGGAGGCTAAACTCTCAAAAATGTAACATTGAATGCTTCAAACATTCAATATCACACATTTCCGATTCCGCTATTGAACAACGCTTACACCTTCTTTAATTTTCAAATCAATTTTTCGACAAGCTTAATTTTAGCATGCAGGAAGCCTAACTCTTTTGATACCAAGTCCAGTCACCTGACTTCTTGAACTCATTAAATCTAACTAAGTAGTTTATGTAGTTTAATAAGTTTCGCGAAATCGAGCTAGGTTAAAGCAATGTCTCAAAAGCCTCATCCTGAACTGTTCTCTGTGACACCTCAGTTTCTTATCACTGTTTTTGTGTCCATTGTTAGTATTAGCCATTAAAAAAGCGCTACTGTATTTGGAGGGTGGATCTGCCCGATTGGTGGTTGTACTATGCCTGCCATTAATAAGCGTAACTTTTTCCCGGGTTGCCGTCTAGTTTCGGTTAATCGTTCCGCATCTTTTCCGCGGAAGAAGCTTCGGTCCAAATTGCGTCAGGAGATTGCTCCCGCGCTCTTTCCCCAGAGGCCGAGATCGCCATCTTATCACCTCCTCATCATCGACGATTGTGCGCTTGTTGTCGCGAATTCTCGGTTTGCTTGTGCGCCGTTGCCGCTATCAGCAGCTTCCGTGGCACTTGCCGATGACCTCTTCTGTATTTGGCTAGATGTCGCTTAGGCAAGCTGCCTCGCGTGCGTTTATTTGTGGGTCGGTCGCCCTCAACCCGTCAAACATGCTCGGATTGCCATTATGTCGCTTCCTCCATTACCTCTGCCAGGAAATCAGGCGCCCATCTTGGCAAATTCTGTCAACAGCCTTGCGCCGACCGGTCCATTCCTCCGATATGCATATGCTCCCTAACGTTCTTCAGCCAATGGGTTATTTTGATACTCGACGATTAACGTCGTCGATTGGCGTGTATTGTTGCTGACCCGTTGTGAGCTGCTCCTGCCTTTGTCATCCTAATGAGCGCTCACCTGTTCCTAATAATTGCCTGAATTACGGCCTATTCCGGGCGGTCTTTCAGTCACAGTCGCCGTCTGGCATGCCGATCGCGGGTCACTTGCCACCATCTTTTGACTTTCCGGTTCCATTTCCTCTCCCGCAAATGATACCTTTCCTCAAATAGTTCTACTATTGTAACGTCCCTTCCGCTTGCAATTTCCGTATTCAACTACTGGTTTGAAACGGGACTTGCCCGAGGCTAAACGCAAGTCCATCATGTATGGGTTGAGTATAGAAGCTGATAAACCTACTTTATACATATTTTGCCTTTGGCCTAGTTTCTCAATGTTGTGTTTAGAGGTTTACGTTACCCATTGAATACTCAGGATACGTTCGATGTCAAATTGCAGCATGACTCGCAGCTCACACCACCGCAGATAGTGTACTGATTTCTTTGTCTTTCATGCACCCGTATATCTTAAACGTCGCACTCGTAGATCTTAAAGTAAGTAAGACATTGCGTATCAACTAATCATGTTGTCACCTTTTTACGACACCTATCTTGTTTTTTTATAGCTCAGCTTTTTGTCGTGTATCTTTGTCCACTCTTAGCGTCCTGTTCACAGTGTTGTTGGCAGCCGCGCGTCCACTCAAAGCCCTTCTAGAGAATGCCACTCACCGCACTGCGTACATACGATATTCGCACCCAATCCGCGCTATCACAGGCAAATAAAATGGTTATGAAGGGTCCGGATGGTCCTCCGAGCGCGTAACCCAATACCGGCCACATTACAGTCCTTCTCTTGCGCCATCGGTTGTTGTTGGTTCAGGTGGCCAATAAGCACCCACCTACGACAGCTGGCAGTAATTTATTCTCATTTTTTCTCAGAGCCCGATTGTGTTATTCTTTTACTGGTTTTTGTTTCAATTTACAACCATCACCATGTGGTTCTTGATAGATTTCCATTTTTCACAGACATATTCTTCTGTTTGTCAAAACTACATGTCTTTTTTTCAGTTATTCTGTTTTCTGATTTACTTACATATAGTTAAAACCTATAAACTGTAAGATTGCTGACTCGCTGGGTGGTCTTGGTTTGGTTGGTGCCAGCCGAGGCGTGAAAAAGAGGCGCAATTGTTACCGTTAGGATCGCCGGTTTGCGGCGTATTTACAAGGTTTCCTAAACCGACATCAGCCATTAATTATCACTTTTTATACCCAAGTCTTCTCTCGAAACTGGACATGTAATTAATGCCCGTTTTGTGGCGCTCGTAACAATCCATCTCACGCGTCCTCGGCCGCCAACAGTTTTGATATATGAGCTAACGACAAGCATATGTGCATCGTTCATGGTTAAGGCGATTAGGCGTCTCTAATTATTCTAATGAAGTGAGTCTCAAGTGCGAGTCCATCTGCGCTGTTGGCGCCACAACATTGCGCCACGCTTGCGGTCAAGGGCCGTGTCCTCCTCCGAGAGATACCATCGCCACCCTCGCACAATCACGCCTATCACTCATAGGGCGCACCATAAAGCAAGGTTACAGCGACACGTGTTCTGTCATTTTCTTCGCATAAGGAAAAGTACCAGCTGGAAACTTTTTCTTAGACGGAACGATACAGCTGCTAAAGAAGAAGCTTTCGCGACAATTAGAGCGACTGGTAGTTAATGAGACTCGAAACTTTTCTAAGGGGATCAAGAATCGTTCGAGTTTCTATGGTTTCCAATAACAAAGTTTGTTAATCAACTGTTTATTATTCAATGAAAAAAGATTGTGCCCATTTCGTTTTGATTTAAGCATCCAAGTTTGTCATTTACTAGGATTTACATTAAAGTATTTCTATTCGCAACCTTTCAAAACACCATTTCAAAAACCAAAACACAAAAATCCATAGTTCACGTGATTTTGTTACTTTGCACCAATGTTTCGATGTCGCTATTAGAATTTTGTGGTGTTTATCACCTACATTGGACGCGCCTAAACCAGACGAAGAGGAATATGTAGACGTTAAAGGATATTTAAGCATAAAACTCTTTGAAAACTTTTGTATTTATTTTGGTATTAAAGGGTTCAGATAGGGATTAACGCAACCCAACGGCAATGCGTAGAGATTAATAACGATCCCCTTGTGCAACTGTTACGTAATGAAACAATATCAACCCCTTGATGGTTATTTGCGTTTAGAGGTGTGTAGATTCTGCCCCATTTCGCCAATTCTTTGTTCAACTAGTGAATGTGTTTATGCGTCATGTCTGATGCTACTGTGGTAGCGATGATTGTACATTCCTCTGTTGAATATTATATTCTGACGCATTTCACCATTTCCCGCCGGAAATTACAGTAAAACAGAAACAGATAGAAAAAGTCGCTATGTTTTGTTTATCATTTCCCATGTCATTTCATTTCAGCCGCAAGCGAAGCCCTTCATCTCCCGGCTCTCGTGATCCCTTTATCTCTTCTATCATTTCTCCTGCGTGGGATCGGCTCACATCCCTTATATCTCCTTCTGTAACACTGTTGACATTCCTGCTTCCTAAGTCCAGCTGGTCGCCGCTGGGCAAAGGGTCCCGCCCCTTCGCCACCCTAGTCAGTACAGCCGCGGCGACGCCTAATCTGGCACTGACCTTCACTCCCTCAACAGGCTCTAAGTAACAACCGTACACATCCCAGCAATTACAACTCCTTCGCCATTCAACGGCGAGCGAGGACACTTTTAGGCTGCAGTAAGGCATGCTAATCTCGTCCTTTGTCGCGCATAGCAGGATGTTTTGCCCCGTTTCAGTCAGGACGATCCGCGTTGTTCGCACGGATCAATTACTTTTGGATCTGTTAAACGCGGGTCACCTTTCGCCGGACATTTTCTACGCATTCCTCGCTAATCTCTCCCGCCTTTCTCTTTCTCTTCGAATAGACAGATCCGTTTTCAGATCAGTCATGTTCCTCGGAACAGCTGTTCTCGCCTGCGCCGTTTTCACAGGTACGCTTGCTTTCATCGCAGTTCTATTAACCTTGGCACATTTTCAACATCGCTCTCATCGAGTATTTGAACGACAGCCATGAAATCGTCGAAATCACACCATTGGCCCCGGCGGGGAGTCTGCTTCAAGGAGCATGCCATTGTCACTTCCCGCCGCAATTCAAAATAACAGTAAAGGCCAACGGTCGCTGACTTTTTGTGAACTTCAGTTTAACGCAATCTAGTTTCTTTGTGAAAACGAAGGCGATGTTGAATTTGTGCCAATGTTAACTTTCATCCAAGCAAAATTAGACACCTAAAACTCAGAAGCTTCACATATCTTGTTTGGGGCTTTAATGTACAGTTCGTGTTTCGTATTATTCTTGGAAACGTGTTTGAATCAATACGTCTTAAAAAATTTTTTATTTCGGATATTTTTACCTCAGTCTTTAGAAGAAGAAAAATGCCTTTTTCTAACAACCTAAACTGAAAAACACGCTACCCGAAACTCTGTAGCAGAAAAAAACCATATTTTAATGTTCTCAAATAATTTACCTATTTAGCTGTATCATGTCAAGAACTAAACTCCTATGATCCGGAATACGGTGTCTTCATTGGAGAACTTCCCAACCTCGCAGACGGAGACATCAAGGGCAAGGTCTACGTGGTCAACGACAGCTCAATTCAAGTTCTCAACTTCACCTACAATGGAAACGCCCCAGGTGTGTCTCCCATACCTTCTTTGTTTGATTGTTGGATCTGGCAGCTATAAAGGTGTCGCGCGGGGACAATTTGGCGGCTCTTCTTTGGCACGGGGTCATGTTTGTTAGCCGCCAGCAGGCGTTGGCGCGACAGAAACAAAGGATGATACTTGACGCCTTTTTGTTCTGCTGCCACTTATAGGGCGACAATATAAACACAAGGAGTGGGTGGCGGTATCCTGTAAACAGATGTAGGGACAAGATGAAGTGGTAATGCGGGGGAGTTATACAAATCACGGATGTATTAGGGTTCTATCAAGTTCGGGGGTTTTAGAGAAATTCTGAAGCTCTTCCAAAATCATAAGTTGTCTCAGTGATTCTTCAAGGGTTCTTAAATTCATTTTTAAAGCTTTAGTATTTGCGAGTCAATCAGTAACGGCCATTGTTTCTTTTAAAAACTATTCTGCGCTCTAGATGTTTTAGGCTCCAATTAAAAGATTTCTTAACGCAACTACGGTCTAGGTTTGCGGAAACCTAGTGAAGTTAAATATCAACATATACCTTGAATTAAGGTCCAAGTAGGAATTTAGGCTTTCATGATGGAAGTTACGGTTGTTGAAACATTCTGGAACTCTCAAATATTGTGGGATTCCCCAGAGATTCTTGTTTAATTCTAGATTTTTACCCAAGTGCTTCATATTTGTCTTACCCACAACTGAAAATTCCCAAAGTACCCAAATTCCATTTTATCAGTATCGATTCAAAATAAGCTGCTTATTTCGATAAGAAAAACCTTTGTTTCTTTACGTCGCTGATTCAGTAGCGCTTTTTGTTTTACATTGTTATTTCTCGCTTAGTCACGTAAACTGAAGTCATATGTCAACAGTTGTCATTCCGCTCATATCTCCGCAGATCTGCATGAGTTTGCCCACGGCGCGCGCCGACTCATGTTAACCACAGCCAAGTGGTGATTAGGGAGCCACTCGACGGGGTGAAGGTTGGCGCAGCGATTGATGGTCCTTTGCACATCCTGCCGAACGCCAATTATGCACTACCGTTGTAACCCTGACGAGCGCATAATGGCGCACAATGCAAAGTGTCTGGGAGGGGTTCTCGCGGCACTCTTTCCAGACGACAATGATTTGTTCTTTGAGGGTGAGGACAACACCGACAATTTGAGTGGTTTCAGACCTCTACTTCTGGCTAGACAGTAAGGACTCTCCCACTTCCGAGGGACTCAAGCTCCCTACCTTTGAGTATGGAATCACTCCTCTAGGACCTTATGAGAATGCTGAAAGGGTCGTTCTGAATATCCCCCAACATCACAAGATCAACAACTTCAAGAGTTTCTCCCTCTTCTGCTCAAAATACGAGGTAGGAATACACAGTTTTGAATATGAAATCTCGTTTCAGCACAACTTTGCCTCTCTCCCGATTCCTGAAAATCTGAATGTCCCTAAGCCCCAGTTCCTAGGAAGCGAACTTAAAGGCAGCAGGTGGGAAAATACAAGAATTTTGAAACAAAGTGCTTTAGGTACAACGTTGCCTCGGGACCTATTCTCGTTGTGGACCGCAGGACAATCAAAGTTTTCGGCTTTACCTTTGAAGCTGACAAGGCTCCTGATGGTTACTTCTTCGTTGGACGTGGACCCAACGTTGCCCATGATGCCGGAGTGAAGGTACCTATCCGTGGACGCGACTCTGCCAACTCGTAAGTTTCCTGATTAAAGAAAAAATTGTACATTGCGCTAGATGGATACTGAAATATAGTTCTAAATTTACTGTTGCAGGGTTACTGCAATGAACGAGAGGTACCGCGGAGGACAAGACATTCTTTTGGATCTTCCCGAAGACTACGACATTGAGCACATCGACTGGCTTTCCATCTACTGCTACAAGTTCCGTGTTGATTTTGGTCATGTCGCTGTATCCAACATCTCCCACCGAATTCCTCCTTTTGTCCCTGCCCAGAAGAAGTTCGACGAAACTGCCTCTAACGTCAATGGATGGAAGACAGTCTCTCTTTTGGGAACAGACTCTCGCAGAAACTTCACGTTCCAGCTGGGTGTTCATGGAGGACCCAAGGGATATCAGGTTTTCCTTGTTCAAGCTAATTACTAATTTGGCAATTCAGTCGATGACACGAGCTCGCCCAGCCAAGTACGTGTGGTACGTCAATGGAGTTCTTGCTGACATTTACCTGAAGAGAGGAGTCACCTACACATTCATGTAAGCAAAACTAAACACCTAACCAAATACTCCTTGTTCGTTCAGTGTCGAGGGTGGAAATGACAAGTCCTCTACCGATTTCTACAATCCCCTTTACCTCAGTGACGAGCAGTTTGGAGGATATGGAAAGCTCACGAAAGAGGAACGCGAGGTACAAAACAAATGGGATCAGAAGACAATCTTGTGTTTTAGTATGTTCACGTTCTTTATGGAATGGAGCCATCTACTTACGCCGGAAGGTTGTGCGTTTGGGCTAATGACGCCAATGTGGACCCTGAGAACTTCAACTCCTTCAGCGAATTCAGGAAAAACTTGAGGTTGAAGTGTGAAGCTGACAAGACTCCGGCTGTGTTCAAGTTCACGCCAGAGGCAACTACTCCTGACACCATCTACTACCAGGTAGATATTTAACCATAATGTTAAAGTTAAAGATGACATATACGTTTCAAAACACGAATTTGACACATGTATTTCAGAGCTACTCATCATTCAACATGGGCTGGAAGATCCACATTGTCGACAAACTGCCGACCGACGTGGCTGATGTTGTGGAAGAACCTTACGTCTACGAGCAATGGTTGCAGACACAGGCGACACACGGCGAGATCAACTCCGCCGGAGTGATCTCCACCACTGTTGCCTTGTTATCCGCTCTGCTGGTCCTCTGACGGTGATACCTGATCTCTGAGATGCTCTTACCCCTCTTCTTTCGCTTTCCACGTGCAAGCCATTCACTTAGTAGCCGTTTGTTTTATGTTGTTGTGTCAATTACTTGTACGTATGATGAGAGAAACCGCAAAGCTCACACAAGCGCTTCATGAACGCTGTCTATTCCCCTCCGACGAGTTCACTTTGTGTTGTTTATTGTCTATTTCAATGAAAAATCAAACATGTTTTAAAAAGTAGGTCTGTCCTACTAGGTCTTGAATATGTCACTATAGTCATTGCACAAACTACTTTGTTACATTGTGCCAATGTTTCAATGTTGTTCTCAGAGTTGGAAGCTTAGTGAGCTTCTTCGATTCTTTGTGAATTGTTTACTTAACTGCAACGGAGTCAAAAATATAACACCTTTTTCTATCAAAAGAAACAGAAATATAGAAAGAAGAAAAAAGCAATTCCATTCTTTTTGTTTAAATGATTCTGAGAAGGAGACGCTGCGAGGGGATTTCGCCACATTCGGTTCCCTCTCGTTATCAAAACATGTTTACTTTCCGGGCAATGGGTCGCCCGAAATTTCGCCCTCCTCATATGAAACCTTTTCTGCATTTTTTCTCCGATTTCCACTTTGCTCTTCCTAAGTAAAAAAAACACACAAAATTTTGGGAACCACCGGAAAAAAATCCACACGTTAAACCCAACATGGAATTTGCTGGCTAATTTTTTAGTGTTCACACTGTCCTGTTCATTCGATTATAAACAAAGACCACTTCATACATTAGGTCAATTAGAAAATGCGATGTGATCCCAAAAAAGCGATAAAAGCGATTCTAGGGAGACTATCGATTGGTGAGTCTCATCGACCCATCAACAACCATCTAAAGATGATCAACGGGATTCCGTACGAAATACTACTAATAATTTTCAATAAGGTTTGTCAATTCTGCAACCCTTTTATAGTAAAATTTCAGATGTCTCCAAAAAGCCTATGCCGACTGAGACAAACACAGAAGTGGATGGATTGCTTTGTGGAAGACAATCGATTCAGAATTGCTGCAAGATTCACACAACAGTTTGTTCTACGAGTCTTCTTAAACAAGGCGTCGGTAAGAAAGAGAGAGAAGGAGAGAGAGAGATGAGAGAGATGAGAAAGTGAGGATTGTTTGATTGAGATCGCTGAGGGAAAAAGTTTTCAGAAGAACATGAACTTCGTTGTTGTGCCACATTATGATTTTTGGACTTTCTCAAAAACTAGTTACATGGAACCAGGCGGCTTATCTTTCGTTCATATGCCTTTCCCAATTCTGGATGCTTACAAACAACTATCTGCCGTACATTTTGATTCCATCAACATTGTAATTTTTGTAGTTACCTTTCAAATTTCTACATTTTTAGGTAAATTTTGAGTTTACAGACTCAAACCCAAGGAATACAATGGTAAATAGCTGTTACCGAAGAGTGTATTTCCCTATGTTCGACAAGCTGAAGCTAAGAAGCAACAACATCCTCATGAATTGTTTGTCTCCAAATGACTACACCCTGTTATCGCTAATTCAAACCAACCGGATTTTCATAAAATATGTTAACTGCTGGGAAACTACAAATTTAACTCTTCCGGTTAGTTGGTTTTTCTTCTTTGATATACTCACTCTCTTAATCACGTTGCCCTTCTCTATCTCTTTCTATTTCTCTACTTTTCTCTATGTCTCTATATCTCATTAAAAGCCTTTTTCAGAACATTCAAGAGTTGTTTGTTGGGAAAATCATTTCGAAGAGCATTTCAAATCACTTTAAAACGTATCGAACTTCTGGAGTTTCTGTAGAAAAAGCTGCGGACATTTTTTTATTGGAAGAATTTCTACAGGTGGGTTAACTCATAAACTCGATTATAAAAACATATTCACATGTAATGTTTTCAGTGCGTTAGAGAAAATAGAGAGGAACGAGGCAACCTAACTCATTTCTATTTTGAACTTAGCTCAACATAGTTTTATGTTAACACAACTGAGAAGGACGCAGAAAAATTTACTTGTTTTGGAATGTTACTTCTAAAAGAATACCACGGCGACACAACTTATTTCAAGGTTAGATACCTCTATCTCTTTTTTTTCTCTCTCTCTCTCTTTTGTCTGTTTTTCTATTCTCCTTCAATTAACCCCTGTTTTAGAAAATCTTCAAAATGAACATTGACGGAGGTGTGGCAATCATTACGCTACATCAGGTACCAAACTCATTGGCTTCAAACCTTTCTTTTCTTTTTCAGTCTCGATTCGACATCTATTTCCTCGAAAATTACTCTCGGGCAGTGCTATTCGAATTTCTTTTCGGACTGTTTGATAGAATAGCCCCTTGCTATTACCTTTCTCAAAACAAACATAAGTTTCTCAACGCTTTGGAAGAGGAGGAAGCAGTCACAAAACTATATATTTCCTGGAGATTGTTGCATTCTGAACACAACTGACAAAATTCTAATGTGTGTAATGTTTGTGTTTTTCTTGTATGTGTAATTGGAAAAGTAAAAATAAAGTTATCACAACATGCAAAAGCAAGAAATGTAAAACTCTGTTAACAGTTGTATATTCCACAGAGAGGCACTATGAAAACACGTTTTCCCAAAGCTGAAAAGGGATTACGATTGAATTTACGACTTCACTGCCATTTATTTTCCTGAGAGTGGGTTATCTGCAAGCAAACATGGAATAATGCTAGCAAACTAGGGACTTTGCAATGAAAGCATCTCAAAATTTTATTCAACACATGGCATCAGACAGATCAAAATCGTCAAAAACTTGTATTACGGCGTTTCTTTAAATAAGGGAAAGTCTAATAAAAACTTGGAGAAGGTCACTGTGTAGTAGTTTGGCTCCATCGCCTCTCATTATATATGGGAAAAGAAAACCAAACTTTAAGAAAATTTTTAAAATTAGACCATTGCGTGAACACGGCGGTTGGTCGGAAAGAACGCGCAATCGCGTTTACACGTCGCTGCCGTTTTCCGTTTGAGTTTCACTCACTGACTCTTTATTTATTTTGTATTCTTCTGTATATAGTCCTCTTTTAGTTAATTCTCAATTAGGATTTATTTAGAATTATTCCCCGTTTTATTTGTAATAATAAAGAAAATACGAACAAAAAAACCCTAGCCGAAACAAGAAGTTCATAGGCGATAGTGGTTTGCACCAATTGCAAAATTTTTAAACTAAAATTTATTTTTTGGTTTTGTTTATTTAACCTGTTTTAAAAGGAAAAAGTTATTTAACAAATGAAAGAAAATTCAATTTTCAAATCAGATTTAAAATCAGACTACATTGCGTGAGCATCGCGGCCTGACGGTACACGCAATTTCGTTCACACGTCGCTTCCGTTTTCCGCCGAGTTTCACCCGCTGGCATTAAATTTGTTTTTTTTAATTCTGCTGTTAATTTGTTTCTTAATTATTATTTATTTAGGATTATTCTTCATTTTTATCGACTTAGTTAGCGTTCCATTTTCAGCTCTCAACATCCTTGTTTGGAGTCCTTCTTATGCAAATAGTCATTCGAATTTCATCAGAAATTATGCCGATACTCTCGTGTGGTTCTGGACAAAATGTGGTTCGTATTTAATTTAGCATTTTCAAAAACAATTTGATTCAGACTATGCTGATCGTTGAAAACGACCCGGACGTCCGGAAAACTGGCTTGCACCTTGTCAGAAATATTATCAGGTATTTTTTTCTTTATTAAACTTTAATTAAATTT
>LNBV01008075.1:0-19824 GCA_001513535.1 Oscheius sp. TEL-2014 | reverse complement strand
AAGAAGACCGACACGATGCGCTCGACCCGTTCGGAATCTGGATCCAAGAGGCGTTGCACCATCTTGTAATCGCCCCTCTGGGTGACTGTTGCGAGCTTTTCCGGTTCTATGTTTCTCCCTCCCCTCCTTTCTCTCAACCAATGACCTTGACATTTTGAGCACCTTTAGTTCGTGACTTGCCTAAGTGCCTGTATCATGCTCTTGTGTGTGTAAATCACGCCAAATACCCTGTTTTACATGTTGTTTAGACGATTAAATATGATATTCGATTAACAGTTTTATTTTGGGGAATGTGGTTGATTAGTCCATGTCGATGTATCGCGGCAGACTCGGGTTGAGCTTGGACTTGTATTGTAAGTACTGCTTGAATTTGGTGACGAACATAGGAAGGTCAAATTGGATGTCAGAAGTCAAAACGGCAGCGTGGTCGACGTAGGACAGCGCCAAGTGATGGAACTCAACTCCGCAGATAACTGGGAGTTGGAAGCCTGAAAAGTCATGATAACTTTTTCAAGTAATGAGGTTGTACCTCTCCTGTTGAGAGCGAATCGGAGGCGTTTCTTCACCTGAGGCCAGAGAACCTTAGGCACAATAAACGAAACGGCGCGTTCGATTGGCTTTGAGAGAGCACCGGTAACCGCGAGCTGAGAAGTTATAGGTAAAGAACCAGGATAAACAAACTTCGAAAATGTTGACGTCAACGCTTGTGAGGGATACATCTCCGTACACCCTGGAGTGGCGAATAGTTGGTTTCAGCTGAAACAAACAGGCGATCTGAACACAATTGCAAATCTTACGGTAATATGCATAGTTGTAGCAGCGTGGATGAGATCAGTAAGATCATTGCGTCCTGAAAGACAATAGTATCATGTAATACTTATTTATGGTACCTTGGAAGCGGATAGTCAAGTTTGCTTGAATACGAACACGAGCTCCCAAATGTTTGTCGATTTCAACTTTCGGCCTCCTGTAAGCAAAATTCGTTTTTATCCTACATAATGGTTTTGTTTCGGCTAGCTTGCTTGCCCCGGTTTTCTATTAATTTTTTATTGCACTTACTCTGTAAGACTAGCTTGTAAATTCAAGTAGCACTTGGAGCAGAACATCTTTCCCAGTTTCTTCAGAGCCTTAGGCAGGTGCTCAGCAGTGATGCTCTCCTTGAAAGTACCATAACCCTGGTCAAAAATGTGGGCTAACAATGTGTTGGGAACGAATTCAGAAACGGCGATTCCAATCATCTGAACAATCGTAATCAATTGAAATTGCTTCAAATTACCTTGTCGTCAATTGCGCTACGATTGAACATAGCCTGAGGCATGGGGATGTTCTGGGCCGACTGTCCGTTGTAGGTAATTCCTCCGTCAATTCCCATGATCACATCATCTTTACGGAACACGGGAGGAAAAGCCATGGAAAGATTTGCAGACCAGGAGGCCGTGCTGCCCTCAATCACATCCACAGTTTCAGGTGCCTCAGTTGGACTCTCAGTTGTGGTGGCGGCGGTGGTGACCTCATCTTCTACCTGTGAAGACTGAAAGCGTGTTCACATTAACTGATGTAAAATGATAAAACCAAACCTGGCAAAGACTGTAGCCCAGCTCAGCGGGGTTGAATTCAGTTCCGTCATCAGAGGTCGTCTCGGGTTTAACATCAATGGCTTCCTTCATATTCTGGTCGTCAACAAACTTAAGGGCTTCAACTGCAACATCACAGAAAGTAGATCTCAGCTTGTCAACAATCTGAAAGCAACCTATAACTTTCAGAAACTTTTAGAACCAAACATTTAAGCTAGAAAATGTGACTTACAGTAGTTTCGATTTCACTTCTTAGGGTGGCCAAGGCAGAATCTGGAGGGAAACTGATGATCAAATCAGAATGATTGACTGCGCAGTGAGGTGCCTCAATCACATTTCTGTTGGTAGTTTCATTGCGAGAGTAGTGAATCTCTATTGACAATGTCAGGTTGTGCAACTCTGCTGTGAAACTTCCTAAAGTGAAAAAAAGCTCAATTTATTCTAATGCTATATACCTTCATAAGAAAAGAAGAAAACGTTGACTTGGAGATCAGAAGAAACCTTGATGAACGGGAGTACAACATCAGCTCGGAGTCCTTTGAAATACAGAAATGTTTATGAAACCAAGAGTACTTACCCTTTCGCTCAAGGAATTGAATCTGAATATCGGGTTTCGAAACATGGTGGATCAAAGTTTTAGAAGTTTTAGCTGGACCGGCCTCGGTGTCAGGAGGGTTCAACTGACTCAGAAGCTGAGGCATTGCGTCACCGGCAAGACCTTAAATCTTTAAGTAAAATAGAAACTTTTGAAATAAAATACCTGCGATGTAATCAACGGCCTTCTGGTTAAGTCTGACAAATATTCCCGCATCATGTAGTGTAGAAGAAATTGCACATCCTCCCTAAAATTGATTTGTTTGAAAAACACTAAAATCAATTGTGAGTCCAAAGATCATAGGATTTTTAAGAATTCGGCAGCACTTACCTGAAGGAGAAGGAGAAGCAGCAGCCGCATTGCGAATGGGTGCAGCTGATCTGGTGAATGGAGCGTCTGCTGCTAGGGACCAGGCGAATGGAGAGGCAACAGGCGGCACCTGGCCATCGAAAAACCGCACTATCCATCGATCCCCGCTTCTTTGGAGACTAAAGAAAGGCCCATGTTGCCTTTGTACTAGACAGTGGTGCAACATTTGGCTCCCACGCAAAGGGGACCATAAAGTCACCTTTTATGAATCTCCCTAAACCGAAGAAATCGTTTTGACAATTTAATTTCAAGTTCGAAATCCATTCTTGTTCAACTACAAAAAAACAAAACATAGCTGCAGTTGCTCTTAAAACGTTTCAATCTATTTTGCTTCATTATGGGATCGGTTAATTTTCAAATCTTGCCGCAAAAGATACATTTTACGCAGTGGCCATATTTTTAAACTGCTTGTTCGCACTTTCGAAATGTGCGAATAGTTAATTTTTAGAAATGTCATTTGTTAAATTACAGAATGTTCGCAATTGGAATTGATTTCTAATGCCGTAATAACATCACCCTTTTTCTATTGTTTTTTTTCACTGTGCCTTTCAAACATGTAAAAAAAAGTTAACAATGTTTATTCACGGCAATACTGAAACATTAACCGAGTTGAACAAAAAACCCGAATGAGGAGATCAAGAAAGAAGTGAATTCAACCAGTTGACTAGAAGGACAAAAATTGTACGTGATTTTTGAAAACTGGGAACTTTTGAACTGTGATCTATTCCTAGAATGTGCTAATGTTGCGACATATTCCGCATCCCATTGCGAATTCTTCGCCAGTTGGCAGATGTTCTATTCTTAGGGGACACGGTCCTTCCTCCAGTTGCATACCGCGAGGCCCTGTAAACAACTGTTACAACTTTACAACGTGGGGCATACCGGCGGGGCAATGGGGCAATTGTCCTTTCGGAAGGCACATGAGCCGTTGGAAGTCGTCATGACAAGGAGCGCAGAAATGTGTAGTTCCGAAACTGAAACTCAACAGTTTTTTCTTCGGAAAAGGCCCTATTTACCAAAAATACACTGCGATTGAACAACAGAACCGGCATTTGTACTCCAGGTATTCTACTCCATGCCGTCCACATACTTGTGCCCCAGTGGTATCTGAACAACCTCCACACACAAGGTCTTCTGGGTTGTACTGTGAGGTGTTCAATGCCTGAACATGGTTCCATAAAGTCGGTGGGAGATAATATAGATACCTGCTGACAGCGGCTCTCTCCGCCGAAATACGATTTTTGGCATCGACTGCATAGAACGTACATGTAGCGATCCATCGCATACTCAGCGGGTTTGTTGTAGAAGTCACTAAAAATAGGATTAGTAAGACTCGGCTTACTGGGTTTTAACGTCGGAATATTAAAAACTCGCACACATTCATAGCTATTCTGTTTGTAGCTTATATACCTGTTTTGGTCTGTCACAGCTGCACATTGCATCAAACCATCGTATTCAAGTCGCATAAGTGCCTTGTTCCGGACATCTTGTTGCAACGCTTCAAGTGGATTCAGAAGATCAGCGAGTCCAGGATGCGACAGCTTAAATCAATCTACTTCTGGTTTCAACTAACCCTTACCACACAGTTACACAGCGGGCAGTTTATAAAGCGGAAATTGATTCTTGGCCCATTCCACCGTTTCTCTAAAACTGTCCTTAAGCACAAGAAATGGAACAAGTGGCCGCAATGAAGACGAACTGCTGGAGCAGCTCCAAGCCGATCTGTGAAGCAAATGACACAGATGTCATCGCCGTCTTGCTGATTATCTTAACACTTTTATATTTCCATTTTGACAAATTTTCCCACGATCAGAGTGACATGTCAGACAAGGAAGACAAGTCTCTTCTCCTTTAATCCCGCCGCAGAAATGCCCACAGGGGAGGACTTTTTCGCAAGCCAATTCCAACAACTTTGTGCAATCTTCGTGGCCACAAACAGCATTAAGGACCTGGAACAACAATCTCTTTTTGCAGGCTTGACAGACAAGCGAAACCTGTTGTGGGTTTTCTAACCCATTACCGCAGAATCGACATTGTTGTGCTTGGGCTCCAAAGGAAATTGTCGACTTGGTCTGATGGCAAGTTGCGATGGCAAAGGGGTCGGCGGATATTTCGACCATTCCATTGAACGAGTCTCCGTGGAAAAGAATCTGAAAAACGAAAGCTTGTCTTCCAGTTTACTGGATTACTATAGTTCAGTTTTGATTGTTTTATGTCTACAGTGTTCATGTCTTATGGTGGGAAACTTACTAAGAGTTGCTGAAGTCTCATTCTAGCACATCCTTGGTGAATGTCAATGTCAGCCGATCGGGCTGGCTGGGCCAGTTGTTGAACTTGATGGCTTCGATTTCTCTTGTTCAGATGCATAACTGTAAAACACTCCCTACAGAGAGATATGTCACAAACAGTACAGTAAACCTGAAAAACCAACTTGTTGTTCATTCATTTGTCCCATTTACCTGAGCAGCAGTTTGACCGTCATCATGATTCTCACAAAGTGTGTCAGGAATCTCATGCTTCTGAGCTTCTAGTACATTCCACTGCTCAGTCAGCGCCAGCCATTTCTTATCCTTTACGAGGGCCAAAGCAGCCACGGCCAGCCAGAACCTCTTTGAACTGAGGAAAGTAGAAGGATTCTCCCTGATGACACTTTCTCGAGATGCAAAAGTTTCAGAAGAAGTGGCTGAGAATTGGACAATGCTGAGGAGGGTGCAGGCCAGTTCTTTTCGGATGCAGTCCGACCACTCTGCGGAAAACTCTCCGGCACTGAAAGTGTTTATTATTTCAGAGTCAGTTGAAATAGAAAGTACCTCAGTTTGTTAAGAAGTTGAGTTGTTAGTTTTCCAATCTCAGGTGAAATGCCTCGGTCTACTCTCCAGAAGAGGGGTGCACTGCGAACAGTGTCATTCATAGTTGCGGTTGTGACGGAATGAGCAACTTTGTCGCGGACTTGAAGGAAAGTAACCTAAAATTACAGAATTCATTCTTGAAATTGTGAAGAACGGTATTATATCAAGTTTTAAGTTTTGATTACCCACAGATGGCCTCAGAAGATTCTTTGTTTGGGTAGAAGTAATCAAATACACTTTTGGTTTATTTACTCTTACGTCAACACAGGGACTGTTATCCTACACTTGCTGAGTAAACTGGGGATTTGAAAAGATTTTAGAATATTCCATAACCCCGCTGTCGTAAAATTGGCATTCGGCAAAGACAATATGCATCGCGAAGATGCAAATGCAAAACCCCTTTTTTCGCGGACGCCTTCAAGCTTTTTCTTTAGTTTTTGGAGGTTACCTATGAAACAATGATACCACAGCCACGTATATCAGTACACTTACCTTTGACACAACGATCAGCATGTTCTTCATAAACCGCCCGACATCCACCGTATCTGGAGAAAACACCCGGAGGAACTGTTCCAGAGCATCCAGAGCTTGGCACTGCACAACTTGAGGAGCGAAGATGATCAGTTGACTTGTTGATATAAGAATTGAATTTCTTGACGCTGCCAGTTCTCCAGTTCCTTTCCTTCCGATGCAAATTCTAACCAACATTGACAAGAGACCGCACGCGTACGAGTAATTTCTCTTTTGCTGAGCACACAAAGATTCAACTTCTCTGGAAATGTCACAATTTGAAGAGCCCTAGTTCTGACTCACCGTTCCAATGCGTTGACGACTTGAGTTCCCACGTAGTTCTGTAACGGCTGGAGTTGAACTCGGCTGCAGAGGAGATCTACAACCCGTTCTCTAAGGTTTCCATGCTGATCGTCGCTCAGTTCATCACCAAAAGCCTAAAGAGAAAATTATAATGAAGAATTTTTTGAAAACCTGAGCAGAGATGGCTTGGAACAGCGTGAAGGCGTCTAGTTGGGTGTGACTAAAGAACAGTTGGTGTGAGGTGGAAGGACGCATAACGTCAACAGTTCCCTTTGGAGGGAAACCTTGAACAACCAACTGAAAACAATCGTTTGTAAACTGCATAGTGGGCTTTAACAAACCTGTCTGACGCGAAGGGCATGGTTAGGCCCCTTCAGCTGAATATGAATCTGAGATGTTCCGGCAATGCAACAACTGATCCATCCGCTGTGTGTCTGAAACATTTCATAACTTTTGGTTTCCCTAATGCTTACAGCTTCCACTGGTTGAGTATGAATCTCTTTCCTAGTCCCATCTGTTAATATTGTGCGGAAGGACACCTGGTTGGTACGATAGGCTTCATCCCGTACATTGTCGACAAATATAGCCATGAGCACAGGAGACACTCCCTCACCGTCGATTTTGACATTAAGGGTTCGGGAGCGATTTTTGTCCTAAATTTATAATTAAGATAAGTTATTGTTAAATACTACCTCTTCTCCACTTTCCCAAAATGTCTCGGCACTCCCATCTGATAGGCAAACAACCATGGCTTGTCGGCTGCTGGCTTCAATTCGGACTTGACTTGTGATGTCTCGCAATTCCTAAAACAACTAACATGGCTGCTTAGAAATTTTACTTACCCTGACGTCAACAGCGTCAATTGAAGTTGCTCTCATGGGATTCACTCTGTCTGTGCTGTCAGTTACCCAATTTTCCGAAGAGGAACCTTCCGACAGGACTCCTCCAACTGTTGCCAAGATATTGCAGGTAAGGATGAGAAGCTCCTGAAAGGATGAAGTCAATTTTTGAAACTGTCTGGGTTTAATGAAGTCTTTTACTCACTTGTTCATGGGCAGTTAGTTGAATCGTCCAAGCTTTGAAACACAACGACCGCAGCTTAGAATCAACTCCCGCTGATTGGAGAATCACAGCAACAGTATACAGAAACGAATGAAGGTGTTGTACCATCTTTCCTGCCAAAGGCCCAGCAAGGAAGCACAGCCTCCACGGATGAGGTAGAATTTCTGATTGGTGACTAGGTAGGTCTTCCGTTAGCCGGTGGTACGAACTAAGTGCAGTTAGAAATTGGAAGATGATATCCGATACACTAAAAGAACTATTTCTCCAAATCTAAACTTGTATATACCTTGTTTCAGAAGACACTAGTCTCAGGAGCCAGTTCCAAACCCTGAAGGCGTGAGAGAAGCCGGCTGCCCTACGGATTGCCTGTTCACATGCAGCACGAAGACGTTTCAAATTGTGGTGTTCCACTACAAATGCCAAAACTGGGCGTTTCAACATAGCTGAGGTAGAAGGAGCAGAATGGGATAGCAGAGTCCTAAGGGCAGCAGAAGGAGACTGTAGAACTTCCTGACCAGGGTCTTCATAGTTGGGTTGTCTTGATCCTCCCAATGATGTTGTCGGAGCTCCTTCTGGAGGTGAAATCAGAGCAGATCTTCCTTTAGGTCCAGGATCAGAATGCCCTCCTCTCCAGGACTGAGAGATGAAAGATGACCTAGCCAAAGACACGTCTCCCTTCCCTTTGAGGAAAGCACTTCTATTCATAGGACTTGGAGTGGCTGTTGGGAAAAGGTTGATTGCCCATCCGGATGAAGTCGATGAAGCTTTGGAGTCACACTCTAAGGAGCAATTTAGATCCAGAAGAAAGAGTGCATTCTGCTTGATGATGACTTCCGGTCTTGTTTCAGAAGCGGTAGCGGAAAGACGGAATTCCCTCCATCGCCGAGTTCGTTCCTGTCGGTGGCCAGCTGGTGTCTTCCGGAGGTACCTATTGCGGCAGGTAGGGCACAAGAGGTACCAAGTAGAGCCTGGCCGTCCTCCACTACCACAGTCTCCGGCCCATCCAGTGGTGTAACGTCCGTTTGAGTTGTAACCATATCTGAAATTGATCTTGTTTGATTGACCAGTAAGAGAATCTCACCCTTGAGAATCAGCTCCACATCCAACATGAGCCATTCTCATGTGCACTGTGACAGGCACTTTGAAGGAGTCAGCACAGAGTTCACATCCCGTCGACGATGGATCTGGCTTTCGTGGAGTAGCATGCATAGCCTTTCCGACTGAAGGCGGTAGAATTAGATGCTGTTCGACACTAGCTTGAACAGCATGGCAAACCTCTGAAACAATAGATGGTCTTAGCAAAGTCGGGAGACTCACCTTTCCAAAGTCTCACGAGCGGTTGAAGTGCAGGTGGTACTGACCCTAGAGGCAGGTTGTCGCCAGAAGACCAGATTGTGTGCAGGTGTTGGTGAAACTTGAGGTAGGTTGCTGCTGCCATTGCGTCTTTGACCAGGTGTTCGTGCCAAAGAAAAGAGGCAAAGACTGCTCTGCAGCAGTCAGCTACAGATGGTCTCAGAGCAGTTAGAACGGCTCCACTTGCTGGGTTCCTAGGTGGTGGGGAATTCTCCTCCTCGTCGTTTCCATTGGCAGAGAAGGACTGAGAGTGAATGGAGCTTGGTCCCATGGCGTGACCCTAAAAAAGAAAGGGTTTTATAGACATAAAGGTTATAACGCATACCTCCAGAAGAATGTACTTGTGTGTCCCATGCATGCGAATCCATACTCCTTCCGAATTGCTGACCCAACCATCACTGCTTACTTCACTCCTTCCGATGACTTGTTCTCCGGCTAGAAGTGCATCAAGAGATGGTCTTGCGTAGATAGGGACGGTTTCTCCAGGTTCCACAATGTAAATCTCTTGTGTGTCAATGACCACATTTTGATGGTTGGCGTTGCTTGGAGCTGCTGGTAGCTCCTCATGCCTTTGCGTTGTTCGAACATCTCTGCCTGTTGCTCCGCTTCCTGTTGGAATCAACTCCCGTCGCAGATGGTTATGATAGGCAAGACACCATACCTAAAGCTCATAGTTACAAAATTATTATGCTTTTACGTGCCTGCTCCCCTGAAGTACCGTGTCCATAGAGCAAGGCTGTTTCATCAGTAAGTCTAAGCCACCTTCCGTCGTCATTTTCGATTTCCTCAATGTACGACAGAGAAGCACCACTAAAATGAAAGAACCATAAGTTGAATTTTAGAAACAAACCGTGGGATAACTCCTGATGAAGTTGCAGTTAATGAAGGTGCCGACCTCATTCTGATTCCTTGGAAATCAGCTTGTGGAGATATGTTGGAAATTTGGGCTCTAGAAAGTTGGGTTTAAAAGTTGTATCTCTCTTTTATACCTGCTAAGAAGAGCAGTTCGTTTTTTTGTCCGTAGTTCGTCAACACCTTTTCCAACGACAGTTACAGTATAAGTGTGCGACAGATCGAAACCATCAACTTTGCACTCAATACGGAAAACGCCAGCGGCAGTGGGAGTCCATTCAGCCACATAGGTGGAGTTTTTCTTGTGTTTTAGAAGGAGAGTATCTTTCATCGCAGGTGTCTGAAACAAAGTCATACGAAAATTGAAAAATTCTATTGTATTAATGTAAGACCTAAAACCCACCATGCAGGAGTTCAGACGTATTTCTTCATACGAACAGTCAGCATATGCAGGCATGGCACAGATCGACATGTATCGTCCCCGATTCAGAAGAACTGGTTGGTAAGGATTCTTCAACACGTGAATAAAATAGTTATGTTACAAAAACCGACTTGTTGGATAGTTGACTGGGTGGGCGCAGTTGCTGCACAGTTAGCAAACGATGATTTACGACTGTGATGACCTCCTGCTGACATGGTTACTTCTACGTTCATCTGAGGACAGAAAACCGCTCTTTCATGCTGATCACGGGTTGTTACTCGTATCTAAACAAAAGTTTAAAACTTTAATGGCGTAACGTTACCGAAATCGATGCTCCAATCACTATTTCTCCTTGTGGTACAACTAGCTGACACTTAGTGGGATCGACAACAGGGCCAGATGGAAGCCAGCGGGCTAGAAAACCAGGAGTAGAAGCTGGGCTTGATGCCACAAATTCTCGTAAAAATATAACATCTAAAAAATTTAAACGTAATATTACATATAGACCATACCTTGAGTCTGCGCAGATGGTGGTTGTCCCTTGCTCATGAGTTCATTCAGAGTTGGAGAATGGGCTAGACTTAGTCCCTTTTTGAGAAGAGTTCCGTGTCGTTCTAACAGCAAACGAGTGTCATCTTCAGCTGTGGATAGATGGGAAAGTTCACTTGGATCACTTGGCAACTAAAAAAGTTGTACAAGGTAAGAGGAGAAAACCAACCTGAACCATAATTCTGCAAGCGACTGCTGACAGCCATGCTAGCTCCTGTTCTAACCGAAGAGTGCTGTTTCTGTGAGACTCTGGGTAGCCGGTAACGGTACAGTGAAACCCATACATCTAAAAGAAAAGTTATCTTGATGAAGAATGTAAATCACCTGCTGAGGTCCGATTCCCTCCACTTCTGTGTTAGATTCCAGTACAAACCATAATGAGTTTCCCGGCAGTAGCAAGGCATTACTTGGCCAATCACGATTTCCAAAGTATTTTCCAATGGGGTGAAAGACATTGCGCCCGATTCCAAGGTAAACACCAAGGTGGTCATCAGCTTGGGCTGTTTCACAGGACGATGAAAATTGCACGCACATAAAGTCCACACTTGGATCGAATCGGACAACCTGAACGTTAGAATATTCGATTTCGTGGATCTGATTTTACCGTTGAGTGAACAGAGTTTGCTTTGTATGGATGAGGACTTTCCACCACAACTTGGGCTGCACGGGCTTCACAGATTTCAGAATCTCTGTCGAAGGATTGGGACAATGTGCTTGCTTTCATAGCACCGTTTGCACTTGAAACCATTGGGATCAGTTGTTCCAAGGTAGCCATAACCTGATTATTGATTATAATTATCGAAAAGTATGATTATTATCACCTCAATTGTTTTGTCAGGATGTCGTTCCATGAAGACAACCACATGGCCAGCTATTCTTGTAACCAGGTTTCTAAAATATCTTTTAAAATATTATGTTTCATGAAATCGTTTTAACGCTGAAATTATCAGATGTTTGCATTATTGTCCATGGTCATTAATTATGACTGTTGTTCAATTTTATTTCGGCTCTGTCGTGTAACTTCCTTGTTTACCGATATGTTCTTTAATCCGTAAAAACTTGTTTTGTCACATAACCCACATCACACACAGCGATAACAAGAAATAAATATTTCAAAAGGTGAAAGTACAGAAAAAACCACCTAAATTTTCGGGGATCGAAATATTAGAAAACAAAATCGAACTTTAGGGATTTCACAGTGTAATATTATCACTTCTTAAAAGTGAATCATATTTTTTATGTAACTCAAAGTCATTGTCATTTTGACTTAAAACACAATATAAAAAGGTTTAGGAGACGTTTTCGTAAGTATCACCAAAACTCCTATTTGCATTATCTAAGTTTTCCTTAGATTTCATATTTGCACGCTTTCAGACTTACTAGATTCTAAATTTTCTTACAAGAGATTTTCCTGTAAATTACGTTTGTGTTCTCAACTTACATAGCACTTGACGGCAGTGATCCATTTGCTAACTGAGACCCTATCGAGTTTGCCAGGAGTCGTAAAAGCAGAAGAAAAGACTTGTGAACCTGGAAGTTATCATTATTAACTTTACGTAATGCATGCATGCTTACCAGTTCTTCGTCATTGACATTTTCACTCTTTTTCGCTTCGACTGCATAGACCACAAACGGGATCTGTCCTCTGACCAAAGCCGTTCCATTCTCACTCAGACCACAGGGAGAGAAGTGAATTCGTGCTCCGTTGCTGAGTCTCACATGAGATACTCCTCCTTCTCCACAAAATGTCTTTGTTCCATTGTCAGGTGTCCAAATCTTGACGGCGTAAGTGGTGTTCAGTCTGAGTCTCGCTGGTGAAGAAAACGGAATGACTCCTGTGTCGCTTCCTCCAATTGACACCAAGTCAGCATTTGCTGATGTGACGAGCTCCCATTGTTCCACTCCATCAGACACCAAGCAGTAGACTTCACAGTGCCATTTCCTCTTTGGTTCGTTGTCAGCGGAGAGGTAAACACCGATCCCATGAAGAACAACGTCAGCAGAATCCACTCGAAAAGAGATTGCATCAGGAGAATCATCACTCATGTCCCAGGCAGAAGCTGAAGACCTTCTTCGAAATCGGGATGGAGACTGCTGGAGAATTGGTCCGAAAGAGTTGTACACGTTAGGCACTGCAAGTCCTTCAGAAATCTGGACTACAATGTCTTCAGCCACTTTTTGGATTTCATAGTTGTTGATCTAAATTGTAGTTCAAGGTTTCGAAAATCGCAAAGTTACCGAAGAAAATGAACGGTCGTACAGAAACCGAAGAACGTTCGGAAATGATGTTAAAGTCAGATCGTCGACTTTCGGAGGGTTGAAATGCCGGGAGACTTGTAGAGAAAGACATGGGTAGATATCGTCATGTTTCCCTCGCAGAAGGAGATCCAATAGCTGAAAAAAGATGCAAATCAGAGATACGAGCCTTCTAACTTACATTATGCTTTTTTGAAAGTGCTCCTAGAACTGCTGCCGTGTGAGCTTCTCCCACGTTATTTCGGATGGTGTGCTCCAGATGAGCCATGATGATCGACTTCGCAGGCAGAAACGCATGTGAAAGTGAGAGAAAGAGACGGACAGCTTCCGAAAGAAGCAACCGATGGATTGGAGACTAAATTAATTTACGTTAGCATTTACAAGTTAAGGTTACCTCATCGACGATGGTGTCATAGGCAGTGTGGAAAAAGGAGAGAAGAGTCTGATGCAATTCTCCAAGACATCCAGCCATTTCCGAGTTTCTTTCTTCTGTCGAATCAGCAGGGTAGGCAATGAGACCGTAGTAAGTGAGCAACCTTAGGGAGAATAGTGCAACGAGGATGGCTCGTTCGAGGATCCATTGTTTTTCATCTTTTATGCTTTGTTCTTCCCAGACTTTTGTGAGAGACCATTCCAAAAGGGACAGTAGGCTTTGGAACAACTCCGGAGTTACGGCTTCAAGTGATGAATTCGAAAACAGCTGGGCCACATCAATGTCATCAGCAGACGCACGGTCAAGTTGATCCACGTCCTCGTGAGAAGTATCCATTTGGTAGTAGAGTTCAGGGATCTGTCCAACATTGACGTCTGTTCCATTGTTAGAGATCATTGAATTCCGAAAGGTGAAGGTGATGTCATCGCATTCAACAATTGATTTTCCAGAAGCTCCACAATCGGAAGAAGGTCCACTAATTTTGGCGCTGATGACGTGCCAAGTCTTAGCTCTGATTGCGATTGGTTGGGCAAACATCAAAGTGGCGGTTTCTCGAGGACCACTGTCAAAGAGGGTCTCATCTGATTCTGTTAGTTGTTCCACAGAAGTTTCATCCCCGTCGGCTCCCATGAGTCGGTACAGTTTGAGTCTGAAAAGTGAAAAACTACAGAAATTTACATTTCTACTCACTTGGCAAGGTACTCTCCACGGCCACCATAGAGACCAAGTCCCATCATTCGAACATCTCTCGATACCATGAACTGAATAGCTTCCACAGAGTTAGCGGAGTAGCCCCAGCCACCGCCAGTTCCTTCAAATCTACTGACAACTGAGTAGCCATCGGGAGAACAATTGTCAGAGTGAAGTGAGTTGCACGAGAATGTCTGAATTTCAAAATCACCAAGCAACTTATAGGGTTCTTTTACCTTATCTGCCCAAAAGTTAGATTTACATATGCTAGTTACTCCGTATAAAGAACTCAAAAGGTGGATTCCCAACTGGGGAGAAGAGTAGGGAACTGATCCTTCCATTGGAACGGCTAGTTCTGGGCACCGCAGCACGGAAAGTTCTTCCATTGGGTCACGAACAACCTGAATAAGTTTTTAGTAATTTGCTAAAAAGTAAGGCAAACCTCTTCCGCCCCTGCGCTATGCGCAGTGTGGGCTTGTATCCTCATTTCAGCTGCGTTGTAGGACCATAGGACATCAAATTTTGGTTCGAGACACCAGCTAAAAGTGAACTCAAAAATGATAATAAATTCTCTACTTACCTAGTGTAAAGACCTGCCGGACCCAACTGATGATGCATGAACGATCCAAGTTTCCTTTTAACGCAAACGTAATCGATACCTATATGACGAGGAAAAATGAACAAGTCGTTCTAAAAAAAGTGAATTATTTCGGTAGCGGCTGAAATTTACCTTGCTTGCTACAATTTGTGCATCCATGATGTCATCATGAGTCAGTGTTCCGCGATGACTATGAATTAGCGTTGAGTCTCCGAAGGCTCCTACCCAAGAGGCAAAGGCAGGTTGACCTGGACCATAGCCTGGAACACGTCCTGCTACGCAGTGCCAGTAGCCTTCACTGGGATCTCTGAAAAGTTTGTTAATTATCCTGACAAGACTAGCCTGAACCCGTACTAGGTTCTTAACCAACCTTGCCAGTTGTCCATTCTTGTAAGCCCCGAAAGTGTAAACGGCTCCATCCGTTGTCCTCAGAGCACAATGATTGGCTCCTGCTGCCACTTGAGCCACCTTGATGTCCGGAGGAAGAATGACTTGAACAGGCTGATGTCTACTCCGTGAATCTCCACATCCAAGTTGTCCATGACAGTTTGACCCAAAGGCAAATACCCTCCCATCCGCTGTCAGTAACACAGTATGGAAGTTCCCACAGCTAACAGCCGCCACTTTCATGTCATGTGATCCTGTGGCTAGGACCACTCTAGCTGGTGGGAGAACAGTTCTTGATGGAGTGCTATGAGTGCCTGCTGAGGAAAGTTCACCACAAGGGCGACATATGCCACATCGAAGACAGGCAGACTCTCCTGGGCCACATGTGCAAGCAGATCCTCTAGGGGCTCCAAGTTGGCATGTTGCACCTCGAGCTGAGCAAAGACCACACTGGTTGCAGACCGATGGCACGTCTTTGACCCAAAGGTGTTCGGCAGGGTCGCACGATGACTGGGAGTTCCCATCTTTTCTGGGTGAAACGGATGAAGCAGAGGGGTTCTGAAACATAATTCATAGTTTTGAACGCAATATCTTTTTTTTTCTGGGAATGACCCCCCCCCAAATTATGGTTTGCTCTAAAGAAAAGGTCCTCTCTAATTTCAACCCATGGATGTTCTCCCACCTCTTGTCTTCCACATTGATGTAGGTTGTTCAGTCCCCAGGTGTAAAGATGTCCTTGTTTGGAAATCGCTGCCGCGTGCGTTTTTCCCAGGTAAACGCTGACGATAGCAATGCCGTCGAGACCGATCACAAGACCAGTTTCCGGATGAACCCGCATTCCGTGCCTTCCATGCATAAATACCCGTCCATTTTCGGCAACGTAAGCATAGGCTCCAACGGAACAGCTCACAGAAACGGTTTTTCTCCTGAAAACGGAGATTGACTGTTATAATTGCCTGTGAACCTGTGAATTGTGGCTAGTCGTCTCAGTTTTCCACTTCTTCTTCTTTCTTCTCCGCTCGCCACCCAAGCCTGTCCACTCCCCGATCGGAAGATTACCCTGTCGGTTCCCAGGGAGAGTTGGACGATGGCTTCCGGGAGAACCAGTTCCATCCAAGTGTTCCCCGTTTCCTGCAATTAGCACTTTCCCTTTTGATTGATCACTACAAACCTGTAGGCCAAATTTGCTCCCATTCCCTGCATAAAAGACTTTTCCCGCTTTTGACTGAAGAAAGGCCACATCTCTGCCAAGATGGAGATCAGCTGCTTGATCTACAAGCGAGCTGTGTTTTCATAATGCCAATTAACAAACTGTGTAAATACGGAGGCAGTTGTAGTGGTAATTCGTGAGGGATCGGCTGGGTTGCTCCATAGGCGTGGAAAGACACATCCGTCAACCGGAACTTCCGGCGGTTCTTGTTATCCGGAGAGGGAACAAATGAGTCGTTGAGCGTGCAAAGCTTAAAAATATGAGTAGTTTTTATTTTTTAGATTGTTCTTTACAATGTTTTGACTAAAACTAACCGAAAGTGTAGAAAGACTGCTTATCGAAGCGGTGTAGAATGAAAATCCGTCAGAGAAAAGAGCGGCTTGCATAGCACTGGAAGGAAGGATGACCTCTCCAATATCCCTGAGGGAATCTGTGTCAACAACAGATATACTTGATGATAATCCTCTCCTCAGATACAGAGAGCTGTTACAGAATGTGAGCATACAATTCTTTCTGAATATACTGTGTTTTCTCTTCAATAGTTACTCACGTGGCCTTTATGCAATGGTTAGCTGCGTACAATTTTCCCAAAATAGTTTCTTGCAACCCGGTCCCAAGTTTATAAAGCCCGATGTAGTTTAAAACATATAAGTAGCTTCCTAAGACGTTTAATAAGTATTTTGGAATAGTTGAGGCTTACCATCGCAGGCAACAGCTGAGTGTAACCGAACATCATCATCAGGAGTATCAGCTGGAGAATCAAACGGCATCGACGGGATATCAAACGAACAAAGTTTCCGATGCTCCGACAGAGGTACTGTAGACCAACATTTCCTAAAAGATGTTTGTTTTGTAGAATATAACCTTTCTCTTTACCCCGTGTCACCACTCTGGTAGATTTTCTGTTGGATTTTCATGCATAGCTTATGCAGGTTGTCAGGCATATTAATGGAGTCGTAGGAAGACTCGGAGCTCTGAACACAAATATAGATGACAAGACCATGGAGACCAAACCGAGGCTTCAGTCCGTTGGTTGCAGATCAAGGAGTGAGCTGCAGCCATGAGGTAACACGGCTGCCCCGCGGCCACGGCAAGGGCAGCTAGGCAGGATGAAGCGCGGTTACTCACGGAAGCACTTCCTGAAACTATAAGCTTAGATGATTCCAATCAGTAATTCAGCACTTACAGTGTAAACTATTGTGTAGAACAGCGTATGTTCCATATGTGAAAACTATCAATTTAAAAAACTTTGTTAAACGCCCGTTTGATCAAAACTACTTTGTTTTCTTTCCTTCAACAACTTCAAGCAAAATTACGTGGCTAACATTTCGAATCTATCTCAGCTGGGCAATAGTAGTGGGGCCATAACCTTTTTGGAAAAATCCAATATGTTCCAAATCAACGTAGATCAAAAACTTAGTTGTAGTTCTAACACGCTTCAAGAAAAGGTGAATAAGCAAATCAGTTTTATGCAAAAAAAATTTTTTTATACAATTTCTTACGTTTTCTCAGCAATTCCTAAAGTTTGCACGAGAAAGGGATAGGAAGCTGGAAATCAACACGGATTTTTTGAAACGTTTAGAAGTAGTGACTTGGGAACTAATGATTTCCAACTGAAAAATTTCACTTTTGGCGGAATTCGTTGACTCTTAGCGGTCTCACACGACAGTTTTAAGGGAAAACAACGCGACTGTTTTTGAAACTCTGATTTAAGAAATAAAAGAGACAGCATGATGCAAAGATTACATTGTGAAATGTGTCTATTAACAAAATTGAGGGCCAGCATTGTAAAAAAAACTTTCAGGAAATAGATGGGATGACTGACCATGATTTGGTGACTAACGTACCAAAATATTCAGAATTCTGGATTTGGAAAGCTGACTCTGAAACTGAAGAAATATTAACTAACCGTCTTCTCGTAGCTGTCTCAATATTGTCATCATAGACTCCACCGATTGTTTTGACTCATTTCTCAGACTATCTGCCGGCATGTTTTGCAACAATCCCTGCAGAGACGTCAGCGCATGGACACATAAATCAGGGTCTCTTCTGCTCAACTGTCGAAGTACATCGAAAACACATGAGACACCGACTGCGGCCAATTGTTCCGCCTAAAAACATTTTTTTTCTGTGAAAGCCTTTTTTTACCTTTCCCGTGTTTGTTCCAACTTGTTCTTCCAATGGCTCGCCGACTTCGTTAGCCATCGTATCATTAGTCTGGGATAAGAGACGTCCGTATCTTAAATGAAAGATGTTTATGTTTTGAAAAACAATTGATTACTTTGCTATAATGTTTCCAGCAATAGCCATGGTGGCGTAGGAAGAAGGTGCTCCAACCACATTAAGAGCGGTGGAAACATCAGCGGCCACTGATGGAAATCGGCCTGCATCTATAAACACGAAGGTTTTTAACAATTTTGTGTTCTTACGGTTCTCATCGTCAAATGACTCTACATTGGGAACCCTCAGTTGGTGGCCTTTGTGTGACACACTGTGAAACCGTCGGATTAGTTCCGCATAAGTGTCGGAGACTCTGTGTGAAGGCTGATCGGAAGAGGCCTCGATGTTTTCAACCGCGAGCACTTCACGGAGAAAATACGCCATTCTGTCAGCTCATCTGAATGAAGGAATTGTCATAAATCTCGAATGGGCAATAAAGAATGGGACATGGGATATATTGTATGCGATCTTGTGCCGCAAAGAGATAGAATCGCCGCAAAGTGTTGCCACAACAGGGCGTAAAAGTCACGGATCTACAGATTTTATACTAATTTATGGACATTTATGGGAAATTACAATAGTTGAGATTACAATGCATTCTATGAATAAACTTTTTGGCTTTGGAACCGGTTGTATTTTGCAAACAAATTTGTTTCGCAAAGACAATTAGTTTGTTTTTAAAGTATCCAAAAAACACAGAAAAATGAATCGTTTTGATTATGTCAACTTGAATCTGGGTTATGAAGTTAGTGAAACATTCATAGTCACGATAACTGGCGTAAAAAAAGTCAGCAGTAAATCAAGTACACAACCTTGGTTATAGTTTTCAGAACGACGATTACATATGTACTGATGAAACAATGCAATAGAGACTTTGTTTGATAATGGTAGTTTAGTATTTAGAAAAAAACAAGATTTAGAAAAAAAAACAAAGATGAAGGTTCCAAACCGGAAAACGGCGGAGGAAGGCGAATCGCCCTCCTCAATTCTTGATTCATCTTGATAACGCCAAAAGTCTTCATGTCAAGGGAGGGTGCTAGTAAACAAGAGATTTGCAATGTTTTGAACAGATAACTAAAAATTCTTTTAGTTTTCACGGATTGTACTGATGAGGAGAATAAGTTAGTAAAAAGGCCGCAACCCGAGTAAAGAAAAAATTGATAATATAACAAAAAAGAGAACGAATTAAACAGAAAACGACTTTCTAAGTAGAGCAGAAACAAGATATCCGAAACTTGAACAAAAAACAAACAATTTCACAGCATTTCCGGGAACTTTTTGATTGCAATAGATTCGTTTGAAAACCGAAATTGGACGTAAACAAATTAGAACTAACAGTTGTATAGAAGATAGATGAATGCGAAATTGCAACTAAATCAACAGAAGTGTAACGCGTGTCTAAGATACTTTTTTTTGCTATACAACGGAAAATCCGTGTAAAAACTGAAAATTTTGTAAACGGAACGCGGTGTCCGATTGTTAAGAGCACGTGGTCGCGGGAAAACGCAAACAGTGACACTGTGTCGCCCAGCTGACAGCTTCCGCGGCAGAAGGAACGCCCGTAATCCCCTTGTACACAGATCTAATAAATAC
>LNBV01008072.1:40222-51722 GCA_001513535.1 Oscheius sp. TEL-2014 | reverse complement strand
GTACCTTCTTGATCAATATAAAACAGTAATGTATTTTTCAATTCGAAGTTGAAACTGAAATCAACCGGAAGCCAGAATTGTGGTCTCCTAGCACTTCATTCCGTTTTAATCCCCCTGAGGCAAACACCTTTATTTCCTTGGAAATGTACTTTGATTACCAGCGTGCCACTGAGTCATTATGTAAAAACGGACTCACTACCGCTTTTTCTGCTCTTGCTCATGTTGCACTTCACCCGCTGATACATCCCTTTTTCGCAGAAATTCAATTTATTTCAGTCCCCTGAAAGAAGATTCCCCTCTATTTTGGTTCTAGGATAGTGTTTGCTGTCACTGCAAATTTATCGTTTCGCGCGTCAGCCACCAACAGATTGACTGCCTGGTGCAGATCCTCAAAAGTGTCCCTTTCGAGTGAGAATTTCCTGATGAGTCAGCGTTGATGAGAAATGATGGATTAACTTTTCTTCCCCCACATGAGCACTTAGTGACGTGCTTAATCCTCTTTGTTAACACTAGAATGGTACGAAACACGTGCAAAATGCTAGGGATCAGTGGGGCATTCGGGGCCAACCGCATCTTTGCCCGCCAACCTCCTTCCTTCCTCCGGGAGGCCGCGCCCAGCACCTGGCTCACTTGGCCCAATCGGAGGCCATTCCAGGCTTCATCGACATCATGTAAAGACTAAAACATTGCCAATATATCTTTTCTGTACATACAAATTCCCTTTTTTCAGGTACCCCTCCCAGTGGTACCATCACTGGCAAATGCCGGTGCCGAGTGCCGTTGGTCTGACGCCTTTTCCGTCGATCCCGCACCATCAGATCGTTGAAGCGAAGAAAGATCCAGGTGAATTCATATAAAAGTACTTTTCGCATGAACTACGATGCACATCATTAGTGATAAGAACAAGAACTACAAGGGTGGGGAGGGCATTTTAGACTTATGATGACTAATATTTAGCCTGAAACAAACGTAAGACTACGTTTTTAAGCTAATGCGAATTAGAGATCCAAGCACTACCATCCCGGGAAGTGTTCCAAAGAAGGGTTAGAATTTCCAGTTTTTTATTTATTGCAGATTTGTTATATACTTTTTTCAACAAATATTCGTATATTTCCAGTTTGAACCATCAATAGAGCATTGTTGACATGTGCGGAATATTATACTGTTTCGTTGAAAACTGAAATGGTTTGCTTATTTTTCATGTCTTTTTTAAGTTTTGAAGTCAAAAAAACAAAGCAGAGAACTAGAACTGAAAGAAAAGTGAGAAAAGTGAGAGACTCGATGAAGCTAGGTAGTTTGACTGAACTAGTGGCACCTAATGGATAATTTATGGTTCATTAAGAGCCAAATGGGAATATAAAGATTGCGTGAGATTAGTGTACCGGATCCGTTGTCCCTCAGGAAGTCTGAGTCGGAGCAAGGCTGGCAGCTGCCGTGGCGCTGAGGGTTAATGGCGATGGGGCGCCTGATATGGCGCGACCTGTGATCCAATGTGACATTATCCAGCCATGAATCCCGACATTGCCAAATGGTCATTGTCGTCAGCTGCTCGACACGTACATTCCCATACTTCCAATTTTTTTCTCCTTGCGATTGCGAAGAACCTATATCTACCCGAAAGTTTCGAAATCTTATCTAAACGATGAAAGAACTTAGCCAAATGTTTTCTTATGCCTTCTGAGATGTCAAATTTTGAGTCCTTGAAGGGCGGAAAAGCGCACCTCTGTCAACGACTTTTAAGACAAACATTATTAGTTCGGCAATTATGAGGGCGTCTAAAAACCGGTCGCTACCGTACACCGCCGCGCATCCATACGGTACGGGATTTGGGGAGACGGAGACGCAGCTGCGACTAAAATACGAGATGATCCGGCCAAGAATGTGACGACAATGAGAGAGAGAAAGAGGAAGGTCTTCTTGTTTGTTGGTGAGAGAAGCTTTTTCGACGGAGTGGCGTGAAATGCGGAGGGGCGCCCGCGAGGGTATCGATCATTAATTCTAATGCGAACTGTCACCATAATCTAATTTGGGCTGAACTAACGTGCATCAACCCGATTATAGGCATTATTCGACGCTGCAGTCAGACGAATCAACGCACCGACACCAGTCGTCTCTCACTGCCTCTTTACTTTTGAACCATTTCAAAGCGCCAAAATTTAGATACCACACATCCATGATCAATGCTGCGTTATGCATCGTGAGATAGCAAACACTGCGCAAACAATGGTGCTTGGACATATTTTCGTTTGACTTAAGATACCTTAGTACAACCAACCAAAGCTCTTTGTACCCTAGAAAACAATTTGAAACCTATATATTGATTTTTCTCTTTTGAACCCTAACTTTAGTGAAGGATCGAACAATTTCCTCTTAAACAAATCGTTTTCAAGAAGCAAAACGCTTTCAAAGACGCTGACAATTTTTAAAAGAAGGGAAACTGACATTTTCTTGAAAAGCAATTCTATTTATCTCCTTCTTCATCTAACACTTTAGAAATCTCTTGTGCTGCTTGTTCTTTTCGAAGATTAATCTCATATAACCCTTGAAATTTTCACTAAATGTCCATTGTAATCCGCAGTACGACGATTGAATTGGAGTATGATCCCGGATCAAGTAGCCATTAAAATACTGAATTACTAAAACGATCAAAAAACTGTTGAAGCGATGAGAAATTATAAAACGATTATGAGAAGTTAGAAAAAAATGGATTGATTCTATGTTGAATTTGAATAAATTTCATTGAATGCTAATTTTTTCTACAGAAAGGCGGCGTAAACCTTATTATTGTTTTTATAATATGTAGCAAATGTTCATGGATTTCGTTCATTAGTGGCATTCAAACCCAGTTCGTTAAACAACAATCTCAAATCTTACAACTTTTTAAAATTTTCACGTTTGAGATCTTATTGGTCTCTAGAAATGCAGACGGCGTAACTGAAATTAATATGCACAACTACGTAAGTTTCGATGAAATTTGGCTTTTCAAACTTTTTCAAGTGGAAAACTTTAAGTGATGACATTCAGCAGACCGATTCCAACTATTGATTTTAGACGCTAACTAGATGACAATCCGTACGAGAACTCTTTATGTTGTTACATATGGACTTCCACGTTACATGCAGAGAATCTTTTGTCCAGCTTTTTTGAAGATGCCACTTTTGATTTATCTGTTTATCCAACATCAGCTATAAGCCCCTCACCAATTAGGCACTTTCGACAGTCCCTTGGATTGCTTTGTTCTTTCCTTTGTTCTCTCAACAGCGTTCCGGTTGCGGCGTGAGGTTGACTTCTTTACAGCGGGCGCAACAATTTTTCGCATGAATGAGCAGCTGATAGACTGATAATGAAGGTCCTCCAAAGGATGCGCCTACTGTACCTGCGCCCCTCATACCTCCCCATTTGCTTCGGTTGTTGTGGAACTTTCCATGATTGTTGGACACATGCTAATCTAGCTTATGTGTACCCGAATTGGGCCCCCTTGGGGCACCCCAAGGCGCTATGGTTGGCGGACGGCTACGGTGGATGGGCGGGGCGTCGGCGGCCAGCGCGCACATCACTTTTTGCCGCTGATCCTGATTGCTAGTGACAGTGGCACATCGTGCTCGCACGTGCGCCCGCAACCGAAGACGTCCGTTCCGTTTCCGCCGAGGTGGAATGCAGCGACCACATGATCCATATTACGTGAAGAGCGAAGACATTCCGAGATGTGACAGGTCCCTTTCAGTTCGAGTTGAGCAGACATTTCATTATTGATCTTATCACTTGACTACCGTATCAGCACCACACAATCACTGCAACTCCGCCCCCACAGTACCCCACCTATAAGGGGACCGCAGCTCCAAGGGTTTAGGAACGGGGTTCCTTGGTCCCACTTAGGATTGGGTACAACTGAAGGGTGGGTCCCTTCTGAAATTAGTTCGACACACATTCGCACTTTACTCTTAGCACTTGTTCATTGTATTTACCGACGCCGCCCCCAACCACTACTGGTTGCACCTTTTACGGCGCGCGCGTCCCGCCCAACCAGCCTATCAGTCGGTGCCCGCAGTTGTCATGATATCCACCCTCCCTACCCTCAAACCTCCAGCTCCTCGACGTAACGGTGGCCGTTACCGTGCGGTCAAACACGGTTCGTCTTGATCTAATTATGCGTTTGCAACAACATTGCGAGATCATTGATTGAATTAGTGTCACTGTAGCCGCAGCCACATTAGTGCCGGAAATTAATACGGCAGGAAGTCATTAGCACCGCCTGAGGCACATCCTTCCTGTCCTAATGTGGCGACAAGCGTCGTTTCCGCACCTCCATCCCCCGTGTTCCTTATAAATGTTCTAATTTTAGATGAGGACCAGAAGCCTCCCAATGATCCTGATGAGGATGCCGCCGCTCGAATGCGGCTGAAACGGAAACTACAAAGGAACAGAACTTCTTTCAGTCAGGAACAGATCGAAGCACTCGAGAAAGGTAATCAAACTTTGTAACGGAGCAACATTTTGTTTTAGAATTCGAAAGAACCCACTACCCCGATGTATTTGCTAGGGAACGGCTAGCAAGTAAGATTGGACTTCCAGAAGCCAGGATACAGGTAAAACATATTTTCTATTTGCTATCATTTCAAGTTGAATCGATAACTGAAACTTGTTCATTTCGATATTGTCGAGACGATGAGTTATTTTCTTTCTCATTGTGTCAAAAACCTTGCTAAACAGAATACTGTTAATGCCAGCATTTTTTTCAAACTAACATCTGACGGGAACTACAAACTCATTTTCCCAATGATGGCTCTAGAACTTTCATGTAACAAATTTTACATAGCTTAGTAGTCAGTTTAAAAAATCACAACATTGCTTCCAAATCTAAGAAAGATGAATTGGGTTCTAACGTGTTTGAAAGCTTGGTTTTTTTCCTGTTTGGCAATGTAACGATGGAAGCAAAACACGAAACACGTTTATCTAGTTCTTCCAAGACTAAGAATGAAAGCGTTCAATTTCAACTTCAAGTCACTATGTCTCTAAAACTATGTCTAACTCAGTTTGATAGTTTTAATGTGGTAAAACTCAGTTTCAAAGATTGAGTTCCCAACTTCTTCATTCCGTTTCTGTGAATCGTACTTCTGATAACGGGATAGCGAGATCCCTAAATGGTTCACACGTTGGGTGGCACTAATTACGGGTACGCATCTCTCGCGGGTCGTAAACGCGCTTTACTACGTTCGGGACTGTTCTGGTACAGTTCCGGGCGATCTCATCGATGGATCGAAAAATTTCCTGAAGACATCTGGTCAATCCAATGCCGAATCTCGCTGCCTACAAAGTTTGAAAGGCGTCTCCCGGGGAGGTGCGTGAGTTGCGTGACGTGACAGGCAGTCGTCAGCCTTGGCAGATAGTGTCTGAGTTGCGTCAGCTCACCTCCGTTGTCCGCGCGGGCGCAGCGTCGATAAGAACGGGACAAACAGGTTGTCCCGTACCTCGGCTAAAAAACGGAAACAATGCAACACTCGAGGGCCAGGTGCCTGGCGAGGCACTTTTTTCCACGTTGGTCAAGTCATTAATCTTGATTAGTCCGAAATTCAACTAGAGATCGCAACAGCTGTTCCACCAGCAGACAGATGCGGAATACGGTACTTGCAGGTGTGGTTTTCGAATCGGCGCGCCAAGTGGAGAAGGGAGGAGAAGCTGCGCAATAAGAGGCCAGGAGGAGTGATGGATACTTCGATGAGCAATGGAACGCCTACCCCCACTCCTGGCTCCGGACCAGGCAGCAACCTCGCAGCACCGATGGGCTCATCTCCTGTGTCGACGCCGAACAGATTCACTCAGAATCCGGCAGTCGGGTCGAGCTTTGTGCCTCCAGGAGGACAAATGTACGGCGGTCTGCCGCAACACATGGATCACTACGGGTGAGTCTAGGAGACAAAGACGGCCAACCGAATTCGTTTAGGTTTGGGTTTGCGAACACTGGGTTAGGGATGGCGCCATACCCGCAGCCAGATTTCAGTTCGCACCAGATGTTTAACACAAGATATGATGCTGCAGCTTTTAACGTGAGTTAACTTTCAAAAGAAATCATTAAAATCTTGTTTCAGCCTTACGGAAGAGCCCTTCAGACCACCCACTCTTTCCAACCCTCGATGAACACCTCAACTGCTTCTGTCGGAGGTTTGTTTTCCAAATTATATGTATATGATTAAATCAATATTTGCTTAAAACATTGCGATAGAAGAAACTAAAACCTTTTTTGGCTTTCCTGAAAAGAATTGAAAGTTTTAGCGATTGTCGGAAAAAATCGATGTCTCATGGAATGACTGTCGGAGTCGTTAAACTAACACATTAAATTGACGAAGATCGAGATATTTGATTCGACAAATGTTTTTCCACGATTAATTCGCTTTAATTTAGACTGCAGTTCGCGTTCATGTCATTTTGGGAGTTTCTGTAATTTTCTAGGTTTATGTTTCAGAACAAAAACGTAATTCAAAGTATTTCAAACCCAAAACAGTTTCTTAAATAGCTAATTTCCCTTACAAATTCTTTTCGAAACTGTCGATAGCCAAACTAAACGGTCGGCTAACTATAGTCGAATGCAGGCTATTTTTGTTTTTACTCAACTTCTATGGTTGTAAAGTTCTGCTTTAAGGGGATTACTGTAACCCCGCTGTAAAACTTCCTTGTTTTCCACAGTATTTCGATGAAAAATGCTAGCCCAAGTTCATATTACGCCGTATCCCTGAGCGCTGTATTGCGGGGGGCTACCGTATCCCGTCTTCGTCCAGGTGACGCATTCAACGTCACCTTGGATTTCATCAAAACGCCGTCTGCGGCCCGATTCGGGCAACACCTTCCTTCAATAAAACGACTGCCCTCGAACGAACGCCGTTCACAAAAGGCGGTGCTGCTTGCAAATCTTATCGCTTTCAAGTCGCCGCTCGTCGGGGTGAAGAAGACCTTTTTGCTAGATTTATGCTCGCCCGGTTGTGGGTTTATTGCTACTTCACTTGGTACAAGTGTTTTTGAATCGCGCGCCACAAACGAGTTCCCTGTCGGGACTGTTCACCCCCAAAAGTCGGCTGTGGCGTCTGCTCATAAAGCTTCTGGGGCGATGCGTTCCCACAGCATTCGCCCGACTGTCCGCCGGCTGCCGGGAGGCCTGGGAACGTCCTCGGGCGGCTGACGGCGCGCAAAGGGAATATGAAATATGGAAGTGATAAAACTGGCGAAATCATCTCGCTTCACACTTTGAAACTGCGAAAACGGAAAAGATCTTGGCATTCCATTTGGAGGGTCTCGGGTACTGCCCAATGAGAACATTTAATGAGCTTCATTGAGACTAATGCGTGGGGTTTGGCAGCTAAAATTGCTTGCGTACAACGGAGAACAACGCTAAAATGTACGAACCACATTGCATTTAAAATATTACTTAAACCGTATGTTGTAAGTTTGGCAAAGAAAGACATACATATCACAATCTTGGTTATTGTGGCCAGGATTTGAGGATAGAAAAATCGCATTTCAAAACTTACATTTTACACTTATAAGCACAATTCAGTCCAAAAAAATGCGTTTAACCTGTTCATATAACTGAGTTTTGGAACGTGAAATTCACGTTGAAAATCCTTAGTTGAATCTCACAAACCTTGAATGATAATATCTTGTTAGAAGCAAACGACATTTTACGTATTGGTTTAAACAATACTAGTTATTGATTCTGAAGTTTTCAACGTTTGTATGTTTCGGCTGTTATCATGGTGAACATCATTCAAATTGATTTTTCTATTCAAATTTTTAAGCTAAATACTTATTTTCAGGAATCGCCCAAGGAATGACAGTTTCTGCAGTTTTGAGCAACATCGATTCTTCCGTCCTACCCCCACACATGGCGGAACTGAATGAGCAGCACGATCCTAGCCAGTACTGGCGGCAGTGAGCCGTCTTTCCCTCTTTTGTCGTGTTTCTTTGGAGCTTATCCCGTCGGCGAGTCCGGCTCTTTCTCGTGTTTCCTGTGACTTAGTTCTATCTCATCTAGGTTTTCTATTGTATTTATCCCGCTGCCCCGAGACTAATGGTTGTTCGGGGAGCGGCCCCAAGGAGGAGCATGAAATATTTGCCCCTCGGGTCGTAGTCTCCGAAGGGGCGCCAAGCCGTGGTCATACCATCTCCCAGTAAAAGCCCCCGATCACATCTCGTGTACCTTCCCCCATATCATTGTTCATCCAACAATATCCACCACACATTTCGTGATTGTTCCTTCGTTGTCGTGTTTTGCTAAATGAATATTGTTCCTGTGGCTTTTTGTCTTTCTTTTACTCCCACGCTGGTCCGATCGCCGAGGCCCGCCGACACCATATCGCATGCTGAGATCATGCGAAGTGACAGAGCGGTTATAGACACAGTGATCGATGAGAACAAGAGCGGCTGGAAGGAAGGGAGACAGTACGTGAGAAGAAGAGACGCAGACAGGCTACAGGTTGGGGCCGCGCGCGAAGACTCCTATAGGCATGGAGACAATGATGAATGGGGTACGAACGATTAATTAGTGCTAAAGTGACCGCCGACAGCGTCAATTCACACCGTTTGACATAGTAGTTCCGGCGTTAATCGAATGCCATCTTTTCTCTGTTGACCCAAACTATTGATTCAAACTACAAAGTAAAACTCAATCGAAAAGATTTTAGACAATTTTGGCTGCGATTTAAGCAAAGTGTTCAGGCCGAATCGCCTGAGCCCGCGTCAGTTTTATTGCCATAATTTTTACGCGTCAGTTTTATTGCCTTTTAAAATTGCTGTAGTCCCATCAGCATACACTGTAAACGCAGTTCACACAGGGCGTACTGACCGACTATAAATCTGTAGGCGGAAACCCTTTTTTACGAATTTGGCTCTGATTATGTCCTAAACTTTTATGGCTTATAGGTAGTTTTTGATCATTTTTATTCTCAATTTAATAAACCAAAGTTGTAAACCCCTGTCACTTGAACATTGGGTCCCTCAAAATAATAATAGGCTGGTTGAAAACATTTAGGCGTCTTTAAATCCTCTTTCTCCAAAATTTCAAATGTATTTAGAACATTGAAAAGTTGTTACAAGAAAAGTATTTGCTTTCCACGTTCATTACCCTTCTTGCATTTAACGACAGTGGTAAAAGTTTCCACACCATATGTTAGATTTTCGTTATGTGAACCTAATCACATGTTTGTTCATCATTTGGTTGCGAAAAACAGTTACTTATCACTTTCCCAACTTATGAAACACCGTTCCAGATATAGTCTTCCCTCCTCTACATCATTTTTACTTGGTGGTTGTGTTCGTATTGTGGGAACTAGTTGTGTGCAAAAAGGGAGCAACAAGGCGCTTTCCAGGTCTTGAAGTGTTCGCGTGAAGAAGCGCCGTTCGAGAAACACTGCGCGCGGGACGTAAAACTTTTACGACAATAAGAGACAGTGCAGTCTAGGAACTTCTTGCAACCTGGAACTGAACAATGCCACCTTTGAAGGGACAAGTGTGGGGAGTGTTTTAAAAACGATATTCAAAATTTCTGAATGTTAAACTGTGTTGTTTCTTCTCTCCCCTTTATAAACAAAACCTCCGGATTTTATTGGTATATACCCGCTCATACCTGCAGAACATCTTTAAAACTTAAAAACCTGTCATCACAACCTTGCTCAATTAGCAGGAAATGAACAATTCAGTTTTATGTCAACACTAAAATTCTCATTTCTGTGTTTATGATCATGCAAGGCGCGCTCTCCGTGGATACCATATTCCTAATTGTCCGCTTTGATGACAGTTTTTTTCAGGCCGCCCTGGTGCCATTATGTCTAGATAGGGCCAGCGATTTCCTTTGCCTCCCAAGTCCCATTTGTTCGGCGGGGACGCCATCTGTGCCTCGGCGAAGGCTTGTGCTAATTCCAAGTGACATCTAATGGCGTGGCATGAAACAGAAGTATTTTCGGGTGTAGGAACGCACATGGCAGGGATATTCTAAAGGGAATGTTCAGGAAGAGTGAATATAACATTATTTGCAGTGAGTGTGCTGATTCATTTGTGCAAGTTTGCACTAATTGACACTGGGTACAAAACAAAGTAATTTTCAACAAAACGTTTTCTAAAAACACGCATCATCTGTTACTTTAGAAGCTGAAAATTACACCATACACGATCGGAAGTGATAAAAAATCATTTAAGTCTCAATATTCCAAGCTGAGTTTAGAAAGAATCTGAATTCTGGTCAATTCTTCCGCATTGGAGTTTTGATTACAAAAAGTTCAAAACTTACAACAGACAGAAATAAAAAAGATGAGTTTCAAATACTTGCTGATCTATAGGAGCCAGTGTCATCAAAAGCTTGGAGACCGTCTCTGGCCTAAAAATTCTTTTAGAAGGAGGATTTCACAAGGAAATTTACCAAAAACGACATGTGCAGCTACCAAAATAACGCTGAGAACTTGAACTCGAGAAAACCCCTACCTTGAAGATACTTTGTACATCTCTACGAAGACTTTGAAATTCAGTCAGTTTTTTCAAATGGATTCTTGAGATTATGTATAAAAAATAGTGGTGCAGTTTTTGCCCCTCTCCTAATACATAACAGGAAAACCTTCGTGCACCGAGGGAAGTTGGCTTCAAAAAATTCGTGAGTGCGTGACAGTCCTCTTTGTCGGCGATGACGCGCAACTCAAACGGAAGGTTAACAAAGTTCAGAAATTAGATTTTTTCAACCAAAACCAAACAAAATCAGATTTATTCAAATACCAAATCGGCCAATAAATTTATTTAGAAAACGTAACAAGCAAAAACGGTACAGGCCTCAACAAATAAATACTGTAATTTCAGAGTTGGTTAAATGTGAATAAATAACTATGCTTCATTAAATAACTGAATAATAGTCGAGGTAGAGGTGTTCTTTATGTGATTAGTTTGGATAACACTGTTCTTTCTGACAGAAGTGGTTATTAGGACACATTCCATGAACACACGGTCCGATAGCAGTGGCTGAAAATATCAAAATACGTTGATTTGAGAATTGAATCATACATGGATCCATGATGGGCATCTGAGGAGCTCCACTCACTGGGATACACTGGCCATAGTAGCATGAATAGCCGGTAGGACAGTCGTCGTTGATGCAGGGACCGATAGCCGTTTTCAAAAGTTCTGAAACCAGAATGCATCAGAAAGAAGCAAAATACCTTCTTTTGAAGTAGCTGCTACAAGAGAAAGAAGGAACAGAAACGTGACGAAGACAGCTCCTTGCATTGTGGCTACCTTTTCGGACAACAGCGCCGCTGCTAAATACCTATGTCTATTTGTTCTTTCTGACCGTTGACCGTTCGGAAATGGACGCACGCGCTTTTCGCGAAAACATACGTGTTTACATTGTGACACAATGTTTCTGTTTCGAAAAAAGTGCACTTATGTGTTGAAGTTAATTTTTATGTTAACTTGTTTCGCAATTTAAAATGTGCACTCAGTTACAAAAACATTGTCTTTCCTGTCACAATAT
>LNBV01008072.1:0-10737 GCA_001513535.1 Oscheius sp. TEL-2014 | reverse complement strand
CCACCAACAGCCCTGCTCACTTTGACGGCTAATTTCGAAGGAACTCAAATTTAACTTCACTTTGGTTAAACGTGTGATTCCTATTTTGTTTTATACTGTCATATGTACATAAAAGACTTTTCGCGTTTCTCATGTTTTTGTGGAAAATGATCACCTTGTAAATTATTATGTCCATAACGCGAGTTTGAATGTTCAAACTACACACATCCTGAATCAATCTTCCGATTGATGGATAATAAATGACATCACTTTCTTACGAATGTGTTTTCCAGGCGCCTGTTAAAAATTTTAAATCCTGAATCTACGGCTCTTATCACTTGTGTGTAGCTTCAGTGCTCACATAAGGAAGATCAAACACATGACGGGTGCATATTGACACAAAAGAACAAAAGGTACCACTAAACGTGATTGGAACAAAGTATTTTGTTTCATTTTCTTTGTGAAACGATTGTTCTGATTATTTGTTTATTATGTGAAGTAAAATTGCAAGAACAGAATTGTGAATAACATGATGTAATAGTGCTTTGTTGTGAACCACACCGGGAGCACAACTTTAAGGAAACTTCAAATCACTATTAGCGCATTTCGATTCATACTTTATTAAACGAACAACAGAAATACATTGTACATTTGTCCCGAATGTGCATACAAATTCTTTCAATCAATATCTCTATATATCTATGCGTTAATCTGAGGACACGAAGTGAAAGATTCCTCTAATTGCTGCTTAATTCCATAAGCCAATTCGAACGTCTGTCCGAGCACCATAATAAGTTCCGTAGCTACATCCTAAACAAAAGTTAATTGTGTTGTATTTAATAAACAAAAACATACCGCAGTTAGAACACTGAACACGTGGCAGAAAAAGACTTCTTTCTCCTGAGTGATATAGGTAAAGCAGTTGAGATCACGCATGTCTTGGCACACAATCTGGATTCTGGGGATCTCGTGAGCAAATATTTGACGCTAAAAAGATTTTTGTTAAAGATTCTACATAGTTATACAAACCTTTGTTTTACTGTCGACAATATCTACACCGTTTACAGAGATACGCATGGAGACTTGAGTCAATGTAGAGAGATCTCGCATTTGCTTCTGAAATTAGATGAAAAGTTACATTAAATGGTTAAACAACAAAAACATTTACATTAATTGGTTGAAAAGTTGTTAAAACAGTACCTTGAGCATAGTCATTGCATTCCTGCTCTCCTCCGTTCCATCCACATTCGAAATCTCACATGAACCCAAGTAATGAGCAGAAAAAGTAACACTGTCGTTAAGCAACTTCTCCTTTTCCATCTTAGTCACAGGAGCACTGAAAAACAAAGGTCAAAAGGTATTAAATACCATATACCTTAAAGCCGATTGATCTTCTCTTAGGAAGTTTTGAATGTTTTGAACCCTTTCGAGAGCATCATCATCCGAAACAGCTCCGGAATCCAGGGAATGAATGATTCGAGCAATGTGGCCAATCAAATCAATTCTCAGCGTTTTCTAAAAATCTTGTTATATAAATATTTTAACTTTTATACCTTGTAGTCATCAAAGGTGAAGTTGGCGGACTGCACATGGGACACTGATTTAAAACCGGCTTCCATGAAATTGCTCAAATAGAAGATCAACTCCAGAGAACAAAGCCAATCAGACAAGTACTCGAAAGTTCCTGAAATCTTGTTATATTTTCATTTTCGGAAACTTTTATCTACCTGCTTTGACAGTCGTTTGCTCGATTGTATTCATATAGGAAAGGATACGCGATTGAGACTGGCGATCGATACCAAGGTACGCCATCCATTCAGCAGAGAGCGATCCAGGCTTTAATTAGATAAGGTAGAACATTAATTTTAAAAGTTACCAGCTGAGTGACTTTGTCAAAGCCGTTGGCAACGAGAAGCTCTCCAATTTGTTCCGCCATTGTGGTAGAAAGACCAACAGAAGTGAGAAGCCAGTTGATCATGTTGCCTTCATCCCTGCTGCGAGACTCACGGCCTTCGCCACTGGAGCTACTACGACGCAGTGTGATTGCCTGAAAATACCGTAGTTTCAAAAATAGGCCAAGTTACCTGTGATTTGCGGTCCCTTAAGTAACAAGACACTTTGTTCTCAAAATCACTGGTGAAAACGGATTCCCGGCAAATTCCACTACCGAAGGACGACATGATTCCCTCGATCTGAATCATTTTTTATACCTTTTCGAGGCATTCTCTAACCTGATTCCACTCTTCCTGTTCATTGATCAAATAGTCGCTTGTGGATGGCTGGCTGCTCACTCCGGACCGAAGGCGCACCTCAGAAACGTAGCTGTGTGCAGGCCTAAAATGTTTTTTTCTCTTATGCAGCCATTGTTTCTTACTCTGCTTTTCTAGGACTGTAGTGGTTCTTAGGAGACATGGGCGATGACGGAGAAGTGGAAATTTGGGAGATCACCGGTAGCGAACAAGAGGAGGCTACAGTACTGTCGCTGCATTCGGTGACAGATGGAGAAATTATCCGTTTCCTGTTCTCAGCATTGAGCTTTGCGTTAGCATCCGACTGCAAATTCAAAGTTTTTAACTTGGAAGTGAAGTCAATGTTATGTTACCTTGTTCAATAAGGCGGAGAATATTTTCCGTTGTGATGTGTTGGGAGAGGGAGGGCTGTTTGGTCCTTCAGTTCCCTCAATTGAAAGAGAGGAAAGGGAAATGTTCACTGTGTCCATTGACAGGGTGTCGTTGGCGATCGTTGACTTAAACAAGTTTGTCTAAAATTACATCGAGTCACTTACTTCGTAGTTGATGGAATCTGGTGCATGAATGGTTACGGATGTAGTAAAGATGCTGGACTGTCCGTTCTAAAATACAGATTTGAAGCCTATCAAGAGTTTTAAACAAACCGTGCTTGGTGATCTGGTATTCCTATCTGGAGACGAGTGAGAGATAACACTAGCCGATGTACTGCCAGTCATCTCCTCCGGTTGGGCCAAGGGCGCTCTGCCAGATGGCTCCGGATCTCCCACGGAGGGCGATGCAGCTGCAAAGAGTTGAATAGAAAATTGACAAAACGTGTAACAATGTATGCAATATAGTTTTAAAACAAAATACTTACATCGTTCTAGAGTAGAACAGGCGAATGCGACACTGGACTCTTTGCTTCCTCTCCTTCTGTTGGCAAAGCAAGGGCTGGCACCCAATCTAACGGACTCTTCTCGCAATGATTTACAGCTGTCCATAATCCCTAAAATATAAAACTACAACGTTTCGTAAAACGACTAACGTCTTCTCTGCATATTCACCGGAGTCGATTGTTCTTCGATTGGAGAAAACACCGACTTAAGAGCAGGTCGCTGTCGACGGGCTAAAGTTTTCAATAGTTGTGAAGTGAATTTCTCGACTTACACAGCGGAAGTGTCTGAGTTCCATCTTTTCCATTCACGTCAACCACACCCTTTCCTGCAACTCTTCCCACAGATCGAGTATAAGGTGGCGTCCAAGAATCCGAACTAAAAGATCGAGAAATTTTATTGTGTTAACCGAGTTTACCGTGGAGACTGCGAGCTACAGGTGGCGTTGTCTGGTACATTGTCGTATTGTTGACAACCAGGATTGTAGGTAAACGTGGCACCATTGCGCTCAATCTTCTTCCAAGTGTCGTAGGAAGGAGGAGCAATCGGTGGAGCAAATACAGTAGACGAAGGGAGGATGGTGTCTGAAATTGGAAGTGTAAAACTATCTTTTTAATAGCATTGGTCTATGATGCCGCTGGGTCTTCACTTTAAGAGTAAATTGCCGAAGAAGAAACATAGTCTTACCTCTTTTCGCAGCTGTAGTGGTCCTCATAGGTGAAACAACGCACGGCAAAGTGTTGATCTTACGGTCACACGCCTTATGTTGCTTGATCATATAAGGCGATGTGAGCGGAAACCGAATGGTGCCGTTTACAGGGTCTTAAAGTAAACTTCAGGTGTGAATAAAAACACATTCTTACCATACATATTCCTCCAATTCTTCGGAATAGTTGCTATTTTCGGATGTTGGGACCACTCTCCGGATGAACTCGATTCTTGACGGTGGTAGCTGGAGGAAGGACGACCCGCCAGTTGTTCTTAAAAACCAAAATTAAAACATTAATAGTCGAAATCACTTGAATTTCCCGGCAGCAGCTGCCAAACGGCGTCTCTGTCATTCTCATCGCTCCGTCTATACTCCCTGCCGTCAATTCCAGAATCACTCGAGCTATTGATGTTTGCTTTTTCAAACTGCACGATGTAATCTACAACCAAATTATAATTCTGTTGAAAAGTTTCTCCACCTTCGATGAGTCTGCTGCATTCCTCCCAGCCATCCCTGCTCTGGATGATTTGGGTAATATCGGAATCTTTCTGTTGCTGGAGATCTTCCAAAAGCTGCATAACCGTTTTTCCATCGCTATCTTTGAGATTCGGATTGATTCCTAAACTTATATATTACAAAAACTAACATTCTCCCCACCTCCGTCGATCAAAAACTGACAAGCGTCGACTTGTCCAAACATTGCCGCCACATGGAGAGCTGATCCCTCTTTGGTGACAAAATCAATATCAAAAGCGGAGTTGCGCAAAACCTCAAAAACATCTTTTCACTGTCAAACAGAGTTTATACCCGAAGACAGTCGATATGAGAATACCGGGCGGCTGCATGGAGAGGGTAGACACTCTGAATCTTTTTGTTGTTCTCGGCAGTTTGAGAGGCGTCAACCGCACTCTACAATAGGATACAGAGGAGAGGAAGGAAATTTGTACCTGGAGGGCGATTTCGGGGCAAACGGTCACCAGAAACTGGCACACTGTGGCATGTCCCGTACGGGCTGCAATATCAAGGGCAGTTTCGTTCCTCGCATTTCGCATGAAGACATTTCCATTATTCTGAAACTAGTGGTGAATTTGAGAAAATACAAGTGTTTACCAGAAGAAGGCTTCTGCAGACAGAAGCATGACCATGCTGAGCAGCCAGATGAAGAGGGGTTTCCAAAGCGCAGTTGACCATGTCGATAGACTCGGGTGCATAGGAAACCAACATCTAAAAATTGGGTTAAAGGCATTAAACTTTATTTTTGCCCATACTGTAAGGCCCCTGTTGGTTACAATCGTCGTTTCATTTTGGCGCTAACAGAATCGTAAAAATTTGCATGTGCAAACCACGAAGGTATCATCTTTATTTGCAGAGTGGAAACGCTTCCTGACTGAGAATCGCAGTTAAATGTAAACCCTATACTAGTAGAGGGTTATATTCTAGTTACTATAATTAGGAAGCTATACCTTTGGAAAAACAATTTCGCAGAAAATGCGCGGGCTAATTCGTTTACCTGGACTATGTCTGAGTGTCCGCTCCAGGCGGCCAAATGCAGTGGAATGCATTCTTTCCTGTCTCTTGCAGTTAGTTGTTGTCTATCGGCTTCCAACAAAATCCTAAAATTAAATAAAGGCCAGAAGACTTGTTGACAAACTTGCAAATGTTGTTATGACCGTTAAGAGCAGCAGTGTGGAGAGGGGTGAACAGGGAGGAAGGCTCCCGAATTGCCACAAGCCACCCTACTGTAGGCGTGGAAGGCCGAAATAAACTGAAAACGAATAATTTAACTTATAACAAAATAAATCTTACTTTAGAGGAGTTTTAGGTCTTTTGTTCTTCTTTCCGTTAATGTACCCAGCGGCTTTAAGAAGGTCTCCTCGTCTACAAGCTTCGAAAAACTCCTAAAACACAAGTGTTTAAAACATAACTTGCGTTGACTCTAACCAGCTGTGATGGGGAAAGTTCCTTAGCACCCATCAATCTCCATGAATCCTAAAAATTGCAATTAAAAACAGATTAATTGATTGAGCGATAAGTAAGAGAAAGTGTGTCCAAATAGGCTTGGGTGCGGTTGTCGACAAAAAGTGGCCGCGGCACTTTATTCCAGACCGCACCTGCCATTAATCAGCGCGGAACATGTTTCCCACAAATCGCCACGGATGGCTTGTCGGCATAATTGCGTCGGTCAAGAAATGTTATCGTCGTGCGTTGAGGACAGCCGAGGACCGGCCTTTTTGTTGCCTGGGGCGACTGCGCGAGACAAGATTTAGTGGGGAATTCAGCGGAAAACAAGAGCAATTTCATGCGCGCGGTCACATTTACAACGCATTGGGATACGCGCGGAGAGTCCCTAAAGGGAACGCGGAGCGCCCGATAGATGTCGTCCGGCAGGCGTAGTCCGGAGACACGAGGCAAAGGCACACGAAGGTGTAAACCGGATATTCAACCACATCACGACGGGAAACCATATTACATGTGACACAGACAGATGTAAAGTGTCGTCAAAGACGCAGGAGGAAAAAGATTTGAAATGTTATAAATAAAAGAGTGTGTATACAGCAAACCAGTAAAGGTTTTGTTAAACCTATCTATCGGCAACGGTACCGAAAACGTGGCGGACTTGTTACTTTACCCGACAGCATTGATGGAGTGGCCCGTGCCAATCAAGATGCGAACGTTTGAAAATCGATTCTTAGTTAAAATATGTTTGAAAAGGAAAAAAATACAAATTCCGCATTAAAGTGCTCCAAACTTGTATTGATCACAATGAAGATTAAGGTTAAACAATGAAAGGTGAAAAACCGATCGTGTTATATTAGGAACAGTTGTAAGAACCTGCTTCAGAAAACTTTGGCATGATTGTACGATTGCTCATAGGGGTGACTTTGGAAAAGCGAAGGTACAATGCTCAAAAAGTTCTCCTTATGGGCTGTCTTCTTGGATTAAACGATAGGACTGCTAAGGTCAGTAAGTGTCAAGAGGTAACAATTTAGTTTAGCAAAGTATGGGCTAAACCAATGCTGGACCGATAGAAAACAGATTGCCTCTGGCTGATTGGACGAATGGAAAACACATTTGTCAGTGCCGGAGGCGCAAATGCGCTACGGCCACAAAAACCCGATGTCCGAGTGCTGTTCGTATGACACCTGGCGCACTTCCAACATTCCCCTGGAGCTATCAACAGTCGTTTGGTGGCTAAGTTCCGGTGCAACAGCAATCGGGGTGGTTTTAGACGACAATGCAGTAACAAGAATAGGGGTTGATAAGAGAAAAGCGTGATTGCCTAAAACCTTGAAAACATGTCCGTCACTTGCTTTTGCGGTTCGTGGATTGCCGCGTGATTCAGTTAAGAGTTGAAGTGGAAATTCGGAAATTGAATTGTTAGAGCGAAATACGAACTTGGTGAAAATATAAAGAATAATGTATGTATGTGACGTTAAAGCTAATGAAGAGAGCATAGTGAGCGGATGACTAACACAATGGCCAGAGCTGGGACGCGATAGAACGACAAGTATGCTGAGATGGCCGCTGTAAACTCTGAGTCATCAGAACCATCGATGTCGACCGGAGAGCACATAGAAAGGCGTGAAAGGGTAGCCACGCAAATCAACAGAGGGCAAAACGGGCGCCAAGAACCATTACGCAAGTGCGCAAAAACCTGGGAGACACGCGAAACTGCGCAAACTGGGCCAGATGAATGGAACGGGCGTCGCCTAAACAAACAGGGCAGCAAAGGACTTTGAATTGGTTCGAATTTCAGAGAAGACTCGCAGAATATTTGGTCAAATTAGTGAAGAGGTGGATTATGCGGCCAATAATCTGATTATTAATCTAGTGATAAGGGCGGCGGTGTTTTCAGCTGTCAGTTTTGATAAAGATGAAAGTTCAATAAGAAAAGGGCTGAAAGGAAAACAGTAACAAATGAAAGCGAAACAACATGGCCGATTGCGCGCGACGATGGATACGGCAAGTTGGCCCCGATTCGCAGGAAACAGATCCGTTATAATAATTCCACTTTACGTTCCGCTACTACTAATGAAAACTTTCAACGACTTTAAGCTTAGCAGTTAATTTTATCAAATTTTAGATTGTTATCCTATTCAAAACATCCCGTTTTAAAACTATCAGTTCAATAACATCAACTTTAAATAGGTTTCAGAGTTAGAAGGCCGCAGCTGTCAGTAGGTGGTTCAATAAAACGAGAATGTTTGGAATAAAAAGAAAGCGCGTCAAACCAAGGGCAGACAACGCTCGATATGCATGCATATTCATGCTTCAATCCTCACATTGTTTAGAATTTTTGTGTAAAAAATGTTGAAATCGAAAGAATGCATGTATATATGAACAATGCGATAACAATGACCATGGGCCGTGTTTTCTTGGAGATAGGCATTTGCTGGAACAAGCCTCCGTGTGCAGGATAATTGCAGGGCGAACGAAATGAGCGATTGTTATCATGCTTTGATGGCGGCGGCCGGTTTCCGGCTGCAGAAGGAAGACGCATAGCTTATGCATAGTGCATTGCGTGCTAATACATGAAAGCGCAAGGCGGCCGGGAATAAAAATGGACCAGCGTTGGCCAATAGATGAATGACCCGGGGTGAGTCGGGACGATGGCTCTCACGATAACACTAAACAGCCGCTGGCGGGCGACAGGTAGCTGACGCTCGAGTCATTATGTGCTTCATATTAAGCTACTCAGAAAACGCAGATGACCAAGGTAAACCTAAGAAAAGCAACGTTTTCAAGACACATGCAATGTTATTGAACTATGAAGTAAAACTCAACGGTAAACTTTCAAAGCATTTGTTAATCAGCATGAAAAGTCTTGGAAAACTTGGTTTTCAAAATTGTTTTAATCTTGGGTTTTTGAAAACGTGTTTTTGTTGTTCGTTCACCTCAGAACAAGATCGAGTGCCTGGAATACGATTGCTGATTGGTAAAATTGTTTTCTTGAATCTAATGCCTCAAAGAGCATTTGTTTGTTGCAAAAGAGTAAGACTGAGATGGACACCAATTTATAGAAATTATATAAAAGTTCCATTGACCTTTAAAAGTTTTCACAGATTGGCAATGATTCGGTTATAAAAGAAGGTATTGTTTGAAAATAATTACAATAAAAACAGTCTGAAAGTGAATTTGATTTCAAAGCATAGTTCAAAAGTTGTGTAATCAATCCACTTCGGTTACGGCACCCATTTAGGATAAACGCTAATCTATAACTCCCACTGAGATCAAATTGAGTGTAGTTAAGTTTAAACCCTCATCTGCGATTTTATAAGAAAATGACTTGACGGCGCGAGAATGACTGATTTGTTCCGCGTGTTCTAATGGGGTGACATGCGCCGGCCGTAAGCACAACTGTTCCGGAGGCCGCAAAAGACAGCCAATTCATTCGCCAGCGCTCCTCTCAGGATTACCCTCGCCGTTTCGGAAGACAATAATGGATGACCGGCGAGGAAAAGCCTGGAAGAAATAGGCATGTAGCCAGGGGGAACATGGCCTATTTCCTGCTAATCTTGTTGCCCTCTGAATCATGTTTCTATTTGCTGTGGGCAGGGACAAAAAGACAATCCGCAAGAACACACTTTCAGGACAAGGAACAGAACGCCACGGAAATGAACACAACGAAAATACGAAAAAATGCATTGCTTTCAAGAAACTTTCTCATGTTAGAGTAGTTGTTAAAAGTTTTTTAAGCCATCACTTTGGCAGAGATATGGCAACGATTGTCTTCCACACTTAGTAAAACAATCGTTGAATTGTTACAACTTTGAAAATTTGATTCAAACGGAAGCGAAACTGACAAAACACTTAAGTTGTTCCCTTAGTAGAAACAATTGTCTGTTTTCGTATATAGAACTGCAAAGCTTCTAAACAGGGCTACATTCCATAGATTGTGCCTGTATGGCGAGCCATGTCATATCAAATAAGAAGAATGGTTCTATTAATGAAAAAGTTTGCTGTCAAATCGGTCAGAGGTACAGTAAAATACGTGAGCCCAAAACACTTTAGTTAACTAGCATTTTGCGTAAATTTATATGGAGTGAAAAACGAAAAGGGACGAATAGAACACATTCGTAAAGCATAAACGTTTGCGAAACAGATTGGACTTTAAACACGACCATCACAGTTAAGGAAAAAAGTCTCTAAGTAATTAACGGATGTTTTTATGATTCTCTGGAACAAAGGTGATTAGGTCAGGAAAGTACCACAGCGAACGTATTGACTGGCGGTTTGCGGTCGCATAAAAGGCGCTGAAGTGAAACGAGTGAGCCTCTCGTAACAGGCAAACATTCCCATGTGCGTTCCGCCCAGACCGCAGTCTACACTTTTGGATGTGGTAATCCCAAACGACGTTATGAAACGATATTCGGAAATAGAAACAGAGCAGGAAATGAATTTGCAATTTGCAATACACAAGTGTAAGAGTGTCGTTTCACATCATGGTAAAACTGTGTAGTAACTGCTAAGAGTATACTCATGAAAGTGTAAGCCGAGATGCGTAATCGGTGTGAGAAAACACACGACTATAGTGTTGCGGCGGCGGTCAGCTGTAATGCGTTGCTTGCGGCTTGACCGCCGAGTTTAATCGGGGGCACCGCGCATAAGAATAGTCGCAATTTGCTCGCAAGACATGCGCACGAGACGGGAGAACACGCAACATGCGAGGCCAAACAGACGTAGTTTTCATGCCATAGGGCAAAAGACAAGCGACGTTTTTGAGGTCCCACGCGAATTTGCGGCTGTTCAAAGGAACAGAGACAAATTGGCGCTTCCGGTGCCTTCAATCGCCTTCCAACACCTTTGTGTCTTTTTTTGGATCGATTCTTCCCAATTTTTCATCTTATAGCTAAAATGTTCCTTTTTCCGAGAGGATCGCCTTTCGGATTCAAATGTTGATTCTCTCTTTCTCTCTCTCTATTTCTCT
>LNBV01007898.1:0-13413 GCA_001513535.1 Oscheius sp. TEL-2014 | reverse complement strand
GTGTGTGTGTGTGTGTGTGTGTGATGGAAAAAAAGAGAGTGTATGTGTGAGACAGATACTCACTTGGCGTGAACGCATCCACGGTATGAGGGCAGCCACTGGTGCTTCCACGTGGGAAACTGCTGCCTCCAGAGGAGGAATCACTATCACCATCCCAATTTCCAGATCCACCAGAAGGCCTTCTAGTAGGTGGTTGAGTAGTAGGCCGAGTTGTCGGACGGTAAGTAGTTGTTTCATCATCTGAAATTCTTATTACTTTATTTTGAAATAACTTTCTACCATCTCCAAAAAGTCCTCCGAACCAACTCTTCTTACGGGTTGTTGTGGGTGGAGTGGTGAATCCACCACCAAAATCGGAACCTTGGAAACAATATATGTTTGGGTTTGAAATTATAATCACCTCCACTGCTTCCGCCTCTTCTGGGTGGGGTAGTTCGACGACCTGAAAAAAAGTAAAGCTAAACTACAAGTTTTAGTACACATTTCATCATGGTGCTTGAAACCTTATTATCAATGGGTTAAAAACATATTTTCGTAAACTTTTTGTGTACTATTTTGTTAAAAGAATTCTGCACTTTAGCAAGTTTCGAACAAGTTCTTTTGAAACGAGAAATGCATAGGATACATTTAAAAAAGACTTTGAAAGTGGAGTTAACTTTTAGTGCAAACTTGAAACTTTTAAAAGTAAAAAAGGGAACACTAATCTCTAAAATAGCTAAAATTGACACTTTTGTTAACTAAAAAGGTTCATTACAATAAAAGTGGTTAACAAGATGTTTTATTTTGAAATTGATTTTTTGAACTGGTGAAAAATCGAAAACATTTGGTTTTTTTAAACTTAGATAGGTTTGAAAGCTCTTGCGAATTAGGTCATCAAAATTCAATGCTCTTTTTGTTATTCTTTTTGTTTTTCAAAATGGAGTTGAATGTGTAGAAAATTTTAAAAATGTAAGATTCGGTTTATTTTCTGAAATTAGACTTGATTTTTGCACAGATCTAAATTTTTTTTAATTGTTCATCGGTGGTTTTTGAACAATGGCCTTTGCCAATTGAAGTTAACTTTGTTTTTTCTATCCCAGTAAATATCAATTACAGACATCACGTCTAAAAGTTCAGAGCACTATTTAAGAAAAAGTTCTCTGGTGCACACATTAAAAATTAATGTCCGCTGATAGATAACCAAACGTTAATGGTTTTTAACCCAATACTTGTTTTTAGCTTCATGTTAATTGCAATAACATGACAAACTACGAGACTTTAAAATGAACCTTCCTACGTCATCAAGTAACTAATTCCTTCAGGGCCTACCATAAATATCCTGGATGCTGCGGATATCGTCGGGCTTCAGCTTAGGGCGAATGTAGTTTCCGTTTTCGTCAGTAGCTTTGTGATAAAATGGAGCCATGATTGACTCTTCGTCACGAGAGTGTGATAATCCCAGGGTGTGTCCGCTCTCATGGATGGCCACGGAATAGAAATCGGTGTATGTGTTTCTGTGACCGCTCAATGTTGTTTCCCAAGTAACACACTCACGTCGCGATCTTTCTAGCATCGCCGTAGACCCAGTTTTCGTCGTCGTCAAAGTGTAAAATACCGCTTTCTGGCATTGTCGCATGGGCAAGGACGCCACCTAAACAGTAAATCTCGCCCGATGACCACGAACACCTGCCTTTGCCATCGAAAGGCCACGGGTCGTTGTGATTTCCAGTTCCGAAACGCACTTTAATGTCGGAGGTCGAACCAGCAGGCACCTCTTCGAAGTCTACAGGGATCTGCTCCGACCACACGTCGTAGGCTTCACGGATCGCTTTCCTTTGAAACAACTAACTTCATAATTGACTTAATTACCTGATGTCCTCTCTGTTCAAGTCGGAAGAGTAGTTTTCAATAGAATAAGTCACTTTGTTCTTTCTCCACTTGAAAGCGGCGCCTGATAAAAAACAATTTTACAAGGCCAAAGAACATTCTGTATTACCTCCGCTTGTTATGGCTTCAACGTCCGTCACTCCACAACGAGGCTCTGCCATCTTCTCCTTTGTCTGCTGATCTAATTCTCCAGTTTTTCGAAGCCCAGCAAACTCCTGGAACTTGCTAAAACAAAATATGAGATGGTCCAAGGGGTAGAGAAATCTTACGTGATAGCTCTGCGGAACAGAGACACTGGATCTCCAAGATCCGCAGCCATGCCGTTGGGTGCGGAGGATAAGCTGTTGCTGGGTGCAACATATCCAAAGTCTTGAAGGTATTTCTAAAATGTTATGTTGGAAAAGGTTCAAATTGTCTTTTTACATTCTCTAACTTGCCGCTCTTATCGCCATTGTTACCAGCAGTAAGTACGAACCAAACTCAATTAGCCTACATGGTTGAAAACGAGAACATTAGAACCCGAGTAACAATTATTTAATTTCTCTACAATAGCTTTTTGGCAACTTTGTGTATAAATATCAGAGCACAAAACATTCTACCAAAATAAACGATGGCTGGTTTTCTCTATAGATACTTGTGTTTTTAAAGGGTGCCCCCAAAATCAAACTTCTTCTTAAGCTGAGAAATATGGCATTCAATGTGATTTGGTATAATTTATCTTTTTAAACAACGTGTGGCAAACAGCCATTTTTCTGTCAAATTTTACTGCTTCAAGAAAAGAAGAACTTGCCACATCAAAACCGAAACTTGAAGAGCATCCCATGAAAGAAAGTCATTGCTCAAATCTGGTAATTGATCTTTGTGAGACCGTTTTCTATTTCAATTCACTTTTAGCTGCAACATTTACTTATTGAAAAACCGTTAAAATTCACACCTTTTAACGCGCTGGATTCAAAAAAATCTTGTGTGATTAGAAATGATAGTAATTTGACCTTGTGCTAGTGTTTAGAGTTCGAAACTTTGATTGGTTAGAAAATCAGCTAAATTTTCGTTTCCTCATCTTACAGAAAAATGCCAAGAATGTCTTCATTGTTGTACAGGACTGTTCTTTGTCTTGTTGTAAAAATCAATTTATTTTTTGTCTGCATCTAGTGTAAAAAATGCAGCAATCACGCGTCAAAATTACCAAAAATTTAAGAAACTGGACAAAAAACTCACACTCACCCTTGCTTTGTCATCAGAAACAGGAGCAACTTTATCTCTTTTCGATTGAGAAGAAGAGCTGGAGGAGCTTGAAGGACTAGAAGAACTGCTCTTTCCAGTGAATTTAGACAAAATGGAGTCGAAAAATCCGGAATGCACCACTCCGACGAGACAGAGCAGCAGCAGCAACCGCATCCTGAGTCAAAAACTCTTATCTCGCTAGAGGCGACAAGTTCAAGAGTGATGCATCATCAATAGACAAGCTGATTGTTTTGAGAAGGCATGTATGACTCATGTTAGTAAGAGTAAAACGTGTTTGTTTAGTGAATCTAGAGACTTAAAGTTGGCAACATGAAAAATAAGGTGAACAGAAGGTTGGTGGTCGATACCGAAGACAGTGGAAGTGGGCGAGCCGGTCCGCAGTCAGTTCTGTTACACCTTTTGTGGCAGAGCGTAGCTAACACCAATGCGGAAATGCGCGTCATTCTTCGGTAAACGAACGGCGCGTTCCCTATTTTTGTCTCATTCTTATCTTAGTCATCTTTATTAAAGGGGGTGGTCACCGGAAGGTGCTGGAACTTCGACTTATAAGACTTTATTCAGAGATCATTGCAGAATAAACCGAGTTTTCGCCCGTTTAAAGGTCTTTGTACATAGAATATCATGTCTAAAAGTTGTTATGATTGTTGTTTTGTGCAGAATTGGGGTCTCTTGGAATTCTGATAAGAGACGAACGCTGCTCAGAGGCGAAGCGCATTTCGTAGTCGTATACAGCAGAAAGGGAGAATCGTTTCCTAACATCGGCTATGACTCCTTTCCTCAGAACACTACTGAAATTGAATTTTTGAAACATTCCTCGAGACACTACTGAAAATCAATTTTTGAATCATTGATCTTCAGCTTAGACCAACCTGAAGGAGAAGTACAGCAAAGGGTTGACAAAAGAGTTCGTTGCAAAAACAACCATGACCGCCCAGTTCCACCAACGTCCTTGTTGTGCCAGCTGGGTTATAAAAACCTCAAAATACGCGTTTTACAAGGCAATAAAAGCTTTTACCTGTCCTACAACAAATAAAATAGAGTTGATAATACTGGGTGTGAGCAATCTGCTTTCAATACTAAACTGACGTTGTAGAGATTGAAGGGATGAAGATGTTGGCATTCCAGAAAAGCGGGATTTCAATTCTGAAGTCGAAATTTAACTTTCAGCTTCTGAAGATTTTTACTAAGTTGTCGCGTTCGTTGTCGTTTGAAAAGTGAAATCAGGGCAAAGGCGTAAAACGGGAATGGAATAACCATGGAAGCTACATTGAAACAAAAGTAGTAGGTGTGTGACCCATTCTTCGCATAATTAGCCCAATCAGTTGTTAATCCATAGTGTTGAGCACTATACCACATAGGTTCAAACCAAGTAAACTAAATTTACTATTCAAAACATAAATTTATAATGTATACCTGATGTTCAACCAAAGATTGAATAAGTCCAATAAACCAAGGCAATGCGCATATTTGGACACATGTTCCGTAGGAGAGGCTCCTGAAAAAAATCAAATTGGTGATGTTTGATAACCATGACGATAGATTACAACAGACTGTGAAAAACAAGGTACCTGAACCAGTTGGGCCATTGGACCGCCGCCAACCGAGACCAAGCGATAATTGTGTAATGATAGACCATGGCCCACCTGAAAAAAATGGTTTTCAATTGGTCAATTAGCTTTATACCATGTAAAATCTAAATAAATATGGATGTGCCACCTCATCCATGTCGGTGTTAACTCGTTCTGCAGCATTATGACTAGCCCAGGCCACACACCGAACTGAAAAGGATTGATTTTCAGGTTTTTTGCTTAACCGTTCATCTTTCAAACATATTTCTGACAGCGAATGCATTGTCTTCTCCCCTGGGTGTCATATTTGAGGGCAAGGGAGAAATGATACTACATGCAATCAGTCCTTCCCACTTTCTTCTATTTTCAAGAGAACAGATGTTTTTGGTTTGAAGGGTCAAAGGATGGAACACCAGATGTTTCTGCTTCAGTAAGTAACGACATTGAGATTATCAAGCAGAGGCTTTCGAGAAACTTGAATGGTTGAGGCAAACTACAGACAAACTAGTATTTTACTTTCCAGTTGAACGCTATTATCATAAACTTTCTGCATCACTAATCAAAGAAAAAACAAATCAAGTATATTTAATTCGTAAAAACAAAACTATCAACTCTGATGCCCACAGAAAGGGTTCAAACGAGAAATGAGGAGACCTGGTGTCCGCGCACGTGGCGTTATGTACAGATTCGAAAATGCGGCAACTCAGATAAAAAAGCTAATTCACAACTTTCTGTCTTTGCGTATAGCAGCTGCCACATGAGTCGTTTTTTTGTGGGTCATTGAATCGCAAACAAAACCTCCAACTCCTCGAATGTACTTGGCTTTTTTATCATTCCGATCTTTGTAGTTGTCCATTTGAAGCTTTATAGATCGAGAAAGGAATCATTCCCCCGTGATATATTTTGATTTTGACAATAACCTATTAAAATACAATATATAAGTGAACTTCTGTTTCGTAATAGATCATCGCAAAAGAACGATGTCGCGCTAGCAGGCTGACGATAGTTTTTAAATGCGGGCGTTTTCTTAAGAACAGCTAAAAGATTTGCTCGACCCTTTAAGTTAAGGCGAAGTAGTAAAGCAATAGTTGAAAAATACTAAATCCAAGGAGCGGCATTGCTGTTGCTTTATCCATGCAAAAGTGTTACCCGTGGAACCCGCTCTAGGTCTTGTTTTCTGCTAAACTCTAGAGAAAAGTTTGTTCTTTATGATTGCGCAAAACATTTTCAAAATCAAACCCCTAATCCGTTTGCAAACGCAAAAAAAGCCGCCTGCGGCCTATGTGTGAAACCATTGTTGCCACCCCCAATTGGAATCGGAACGGTTCTTGAGAAGCAAATAAATAACAAGGATTGACTGCATTGTTGCTTGACCTTTGTTTTGCTAAGGAAGATGTCATTGAATGACGTAAATGCTGCACGTCAAGAGACAGCCTTAACAAACATGGGATAATCTGCAGGATATGGGATTTGATTTTTAAACAAATTGGCTCTTCGAATAGTGAAGTATGGTTTCAAAAAGGAGCTGCAAGGAAACGCGTAGAAAAGGTTGCTTTCCGGTTCGGGTGTTATACTTCTTATTGTTTGAAACTTTAATGGTTTATCAAACAAGTGCTGGTTGGTGTTTTTGTAGTTTACTCATTTGTGTTTTGTTCAATTTTCGTTTCACAACAATCAAACAAACGTAATTGACGTGTGTCTGGCTATGCAAACATCCTAAGCCATATGTGTTCTTTGCAAATGGATTGTGTTTACCTTCGTTACCCATTGTTTCAGTAATTTGCGTGGTCAACTCCGTTCTTTTTCCTCTCTCACGGAATTAGATTTCTTATCTTTGCAAATCTCAGGGCTACAGCGGCGTCATTAATACACCGCGAAGAATGATTAATTCATACCTGAACCATAAGCAAAACGTCAGTTATCGCCTGACTTATGAGGAAACGAAATCCAACGATTTCATGAGACATTCGACACATTGGCACCATTATGAGAAAATATAATCCAATGCCTGAAGATGAACGAATAAGCAAGTTTAGCCCATATAGTTACCGAAAAATCCGAAAAGGAATAAAAATAGTCCCGCGAAGACATCGGTTGGAGTTACGGTCATCGTTTCGTTGACCATTGACGAATTTCCTGAAAGCCATGGGATCCTTGAGTGGTGTGACGTAATGACATGTGGTCGAGGTTTAAACGCGAGTGAAATATGTTTAGATGGGCGCAATCGACTGACTTTGTGACCAGGTCATAGTGCTAGTTTTCTTGGCTGCATCGGTAGACAAAGGCCTCTCCGTGGTCCTCGTAGCTCAGATATCAATGGGAATTTGATGACAGCATGGCCAGAAAGGGCGGCGCTAATTTGCCGTAAACCACACATCCGCTATTTTGTTTCGTCGACCACAAATTAAGAATGGAGGACAACGCGCGTGATGGAAAATTAGGCGCAACTACGATACGTTGGCAACAAATTTAATTGTTTCTAAAGTCAAACACCTTCACGCAAAAGCGAAATTGTAGTTTATCACTACTTTGTTGCGCCCCAAAGTAAACTAAACCCAAAAGTAAAAGTAAACTGCAAGGTTCAAGTAAACTGCAAGGATCTTTTAAAAGTTCCGATTTTTTTACGAAATATAGGGGATTTACCAATAATACTTTCAATGAAAAGGAATGACTTGCATTCCGTGCACAACTGGCCCGAATTTGTCCGTATTTGTTCAGTTAAGTTATTTTCTCCTACATCGCTCCGGTAAACGGTAGTTCACAGAGTTTCTGCCCAGTTCTCATTAGCTTTTCGTTTGTATAAGCGTGGAAAACACCACTAATGCTTTTTTTTAATATGAGCTTTCGTAAGGATGTTCAAAAATGCTGTAGCAAAAATGTTGCAGTGGGGATCGGAGATCTGAAGCACGCTACCACTTAAAGGGTCAAAAGTTCAATCCCGCCCCCAGATCAACCTAGGTATGTCTACAGAAGTGAAGAACATAAATACGATTGTTCCCTCATATCTTGAAACAGTTACTTTAGTTCACTTCAGTTCTGCTAAAAGATTTGTTCATTTTTTTAGAGATAAGATGTATAAGAGATTATACGTTAAAACAACAACTAATGCAATGACGGTCAAAGGGTCAAAGGTTTGCAAGGTATGTTTTAAGTAGACGAAGTGACCTAGTTTATGTGGGTCTAAATGGTCCCGGATAAAATCAACAAAAATGCGTGGGCGCACTTGTAAAACACGCTTGACCTTGAAAAAGAGATGAGACGGAAGACAGCCCCACACAATAGGTCGGTGGTTTGTAACTGAAGACGAACTACTTGACGCGCAAACATCCGCAGAGCTTCCTGTTGGCCGAGAATAGTTCCTTGAAAGCACTGTGGCATCCGACAAAGAGTAAACATCGTAAAGTCCGTCTTGAAATTGAAGGCCAAATGCCATCACCGCCGGAATTCAAACAAAGCTCCCCACGTAATTTCGGGGGTGCGTGCATTCCCCGTGGAAGGTGATTGCGCACGGGATGAATGAATGCGGGGTGACATTGTTGTTGTTGAGCGCTTTCGCAAAGTTTGCATCCGAGGGTTGCAAGGAATGGGAAAAACGTTGCAAAGCACCCTTGAAATCCGTAAAATAGATAGAATCTGTTTATAGTTATGCAGAGGATTTATGCATTTTCTGAAGATTCTTCGAACTCAACGCATGGAATTATATAGTTGCCGCGATTGCAGGAGGAGTTGCAAACGGCTATAATAAGTTTCATGGGAGCAGGCTGACAAATGAGAGGGGTTTAGATTGAAAAATGGCGACGCGGTGGGAAAGTCCATAGGGCTTTTGAGCTGAGTCGACAATTGCGAAGATCAAACCGACATTAAAGAAAGAGACTCGACAAGGATATTAAAATTCCGTGCACGCCCATTCGCAATTTCAAGTGTGCACTTTGAAAAGATGAGAAATATGGGACTGAGTCCAATGACGGATCTTTGAGGTCGGTGGCACTTCGACTGGAAAATTTGCGGCATACGAAATGCAGCTCAGAATTTGAATAAGTTACAACAGAGCTTTCTGTTTCACCCATATCAGACTTTTTCAAGTGATTGAAAAAAGTGGGTATGTTGAATTTGGCTGAAACTGTGAAAATGATTTGTTTATGTTCTACTTAGGGTATCTTTAAGGTTCAGTTTTCATATTTCTTTCAAACAACCGAGTTGGGTCTTAACGCGCTAAGTAGTTTTACGGTAGTTAAAGGGCGGATATCATAGCAAAAAGCGAAAAAGTGTTACTTTAAAAACTCATATCAGATTCAAACAAGAAAAATGAATTTGGAAGTTAGACTTTCACAGACAGAGAAAGAGTACTCAGGAAATCATTAAGGTTGAATTCTCCTTAATGCCTCCCTATGTACCCAGAATAGAAAAATCCACGTGGGCTTGAGGTCAAAGATGTGATTGTTGGGTTCTATTTCTGAAATAGCGTGCCCGAACTGCGCATTTAATTGCAGCGCTTTTTCCCTCCCTCCCTCGTGCGCAATTTGCATCAACGGTGATGCTGACGCGTGTTCGCAACCAAAGTTGAAACCTCCTCAATGCTAAATCGTCAATCGGTCAAATATTGGCCGCCCTGTGGGACGAAAAGCACCGGCTGTTTGTTCGTCGAATGTCAGCCTGAGCGAGGCGTGAGAACAACGGTTTTCAGGCGGAGGAGAGAGCACATGAAGAGGCCGACTACTGCAGCAAAGAAGGCCGCGCGAAGTGAGCAAGGAGGAGTGTTTAACTGAACTTTACCTTCGATCTCGATGAGACCAGTTTATTAATATATGGCCAAGTTTGCACTAAGCTGCAGAGTGGTCATGAGATATTCGAGATGAAACCAAATAAGTGCGTGAGACGGAGCAATCTCGTGATCGCCTTTATTACGCCTAGAGTGGACTGCCGAAAAGAGTGCATCTCAACTTTCGGACGTTGGAAGACGCTTTGGAGACAATGACCGGATATTGCAGAGAGGAGGCGGGGGCGCCAAGACGTGAGGAAACGAACCGCACAAGGTACACGATTGCGGTACGGGGCGAAAGACCACGACGCCTGCGTTGGCGTGGAAATGACAATGTGACTTATAGCGTCACATGAAAATCGTCAACTGGGCGAGAATTTCTATAATGATTTACTATACTAAAACAGCTTATGAACTTGAATGCTCATACATATGAGTTTCAAATAATCTGTGTCCAACGAAACTTTAGGTAAATAGCCTTATCTTACAAGACGCCAACTGCAGGATGCCTCTTTCATTTTGCAACGGGTGAAATGCTAATTACGCACAATTCAAATCAGTTGCACAATGCCCATGTGTGAAAACGATCATGTTTAGTGAATTCACGCGACTTTGGTTCGACTTTAAATGTTGGAAAGTTAACTAAGAACTTCTGTTTGGTCCTTAACCATACATATCACGAAGTAAAACCCTTTGACTTTTTTATTTCAAACTAACTGCACATTTGCTCTTGCAAACTCGAGGAAGTTATGCGAAAAGTGCTTGAACGCCAACCTTAGCAAAAAGTGTACTTGAGTACTTGAGCAATGTGAACATGTTCAGCTGTTGATTGGTTTCTGATGAATATAATGCCAAAATGATGACACGAACAGTTTTTCAAACGTTCAGAACTAAAACAAAGGGTGAAAAAAGCTGATAATGTTAAACCATAGCTTTTTTAAACCAAAATTCAGGCGATTTGTCGTTGATAATTGGTCGTTGAACTTTTCGTTCTGATTAACCTCAATTCGCGTGACCTCAATTAAAGCACAAACTGAGTTCTTTTTTGTTCAGATACGCATGACGTTGTTCAGTGAAACTTCGAAAGATAAAAATCTTACGCAAAGTATAAAACTATATAGAGGATGCCCAGAGGGCACTTTGTGATAGACGAAGCAGTAGATGTCGATTTCAGTCGTACATCTCACTATCCATTAGAGAACTATCAAGGTTGTTGAACAAGTTTAAGTCAAAATTCTTTTCCAACTTTAGATGTTTTGCTAGTGAAAGGCATGCATCTCAACTTGTATTACACGACATGTATATGCTTGTTTTAAAATGAAGCATTTTGAGCTATCAGGTGTACTTGTTTACAATAGAATCGCTGCCCTTTCTGACGTAGCCGAAAAGCTTGAAGTTTCATGATGTCGGAGAGAAGGTCACTTCCTTGTCAGGAAGTGTTTTGAAGACCATAGACTAATCTGACGCAATTCATATAAAACTTTAAGCAACACTTTATATAGTCAGTAAGCAATGTCAGAGTCGAGATTTTTAGAAAACACTTTTGAAACTTTCGGGTTCAGCATACAACTTAAATTAACATTCAACTTCCCTAAATTTTGAAAAAAAAATAGCTTTGCATTTTTTGCCTTTAAGTGATTTTTTCTACTGACAGCTGAACAAGCGATTTTTTAGTTCTGCAATGAAAGTGGTCTGATTCTAGGTGATTAGTTTAGATTACCCAAAAACAAGCTTCTTTGTTTTAGGTAAATGCTCCATCTTTTGGTTTGATATGTTTCACAACATGTCATCTGGAATTAGCGATTCTTCAGCAGACGAAGTGTGAGCTATGTAATGTTTTGGCTTTACTCTTCGACAATTCGTGGAATTGTTGGGGTCAACTATAACCCATTAACTGACAAACTTGTATTACACTCCTAAAATTGTTTCAGAAAGTTTGGGAATTAAGTTGGGTGAGGCTTCGAGGTCAGTCATGCTCAAATAAATTGTCCAAATCGATCATGAACATTTTTATCTTGTTTTCCGGTCACTCTCAGCAATTGCCTAGTGAAATTGGGATTTACACATGAAAACAAATAGACATTTCCAAACTAATAAAACACCAGAACACCTTTCATTCTCTAAAGCAAAAGTTAGAAAGCTGGGATGTGCGTGGTTGTATTTTTGTCAGATTTTTCCAAACGGCGTCAATGTCTTATCAAAGAGTATCTTCAACCTTTTGTCGTCAGCAGTTTTTTCTACACTACTTTTGTCCTTCTCCTCACACTCCGTTGTAAGTGTCAAAGACCATAGAAATCATCAAGATCACTCCACTGTTTTTGGCCGCTTGCGCAAGGTTGATTCATTCTTCTGACTCAGAAAAAGCCGTCGTCAGCGAATAGCCTTGAGTGAAATTTACCCAAAAGAAGTACTGTCGAGGACGACGTGTTTCGGCTGCCGTGTAGCTGTTTGTTTCAAAATGAAGGCCAAGAGTTATCACCAATTCGCCTACTTGTTTACGATAGCATCGGTGCCCTTTCTGACGTAGCCGAAAAGCTTTGGGTCTGGTGATGTCGGAGCGAAGGTCGTTACTTACCCGGTCAAGTACTGTTTCGGAGACTATAGACTAATCGGGCGAAAAATATGGGAAAGGAATTTTAATACGTCAAAATGCTAGTGGTGGGTAAAGGTTTTGTCAAAAATGTTCTAGCATTTTATAAACTTTTAACATACATTCAGGGAACAATGCATTGTTCTTATATTGTATTTTAAAACGTTATAACATACGCTAAAAATTTATATTTTCAAATACGAGCTAAACCAATTGTTATCTTTCTCTGAATTTCAGGTCTTCAAAGCTTCAAATGCATCTACAGCTCAAACAGACAGTGCAAGAAATTGTACATTCTCTACAAACCTGTGGCTCCGAAAGAGTGCAATTTTGAACAATTTTTGGGCCTATTGTCAAATTATAATAGGCGGCTTCACTTATAATAGAATCAGATTCATTTGTTCTTTTAGTAAAATTGTATAAACACGTTAACAAAAAATTGTTCGCTAAGTGCCTTAAAAACCAATGTTTGGGTCAAATATACATCCTTAAAGGAACAATGTTTGTAAACAATACCCTTAAACGCCTTTCTCGCAAACACCCATTGAGGATAGCCGGAGGTGAAACGCACTTAGGCGCCGTAACCTCGGCGTGAACATTGACCGACAAGGTCAAGGGGCGGTGCTGAAACACCTAGCTAATAAGCGTTCTTTGCCAAACTTGTTAGCAAGAAGAAGCGAAACTCAAGGTCTTCTGCCCTTATAAAAGGGCAGCTAGCGCATAGCGGTCAGGCTATAATGCAGACGCTTCTCCTCTGCACTCTAGTTGCTACGGCTTGGTAAGTTAACCAAACTTTCTCGGAGAACTGAAACGGTCAAATCGATTTTGACACAGTTGTAGTTCTCTTGACATTGCACTACTAAGCGTATCGTTTTCAGGGCTCATGGCGGTGGTGGATACGCTTCTGGTGGTGGCGGTGGCGGCGGTGACGGTAAGTAGCTCCCACTAAATTTAACAATGTGAATTAGGATATGTCTTGCCTCCTGAGGTCAGTGCTCCGGTAGCTCCTCCTCCTGCTAGCTTCGGTCCCCCTGCTCCTTCTTCATACGCTGCACCCCCTCCACCTCCACCTACTGCATACCCAGCTCCTCGTCCCAGCTATGCTGCACCTCCTCAGGCTCCTCCTCCCCCGCCTCCTCCTCCTCCTGCGTACTCCCCTCCGGCTCCTTCTGGCGGATACGCTGCTCCTCCTCCTCCGGCTCCCGTCTACTCGGCCCCTCGTCAAAGCTACGCTGCTCCTCCTCCCCCTCCTCCGTCTGTTCAAGCTCCTCCTCCAGTCTACTCTCCTCCTGCTCCTGCTCCCCCTCCTCCTCCTTCTGCATATGCTGCTCCTCCTCCTCCCGCTTACTCTCCTCCTAGGCCTAGCTACTCGGCTCCTCCTCCCC
>LNBV01007853.1:0-16218 GCA_001513535.1 Oscheius sp. TEL-2014 | reverse complement strand
TTTTTTATATATAGTATAATGCCTACTTTTTATTGAAGACCGCTTATTTATGGCACGTGCACTTTTTACTAACTGAACAATATAATTTATGTTTCGAATTCTAAGAAAAAGTTTCAGCTATCATTCTATTCTGGAAAAGTTTGCCTGTAATCGTCCTTGTTTTATCAATATATTGATTTGTAAGTAAACACAAAGTGAAATCAATTTCCACGACAACAAGTTCTGATTTGTGTTGTGAAGGACACTCGGCACTCGAGATAAGAACGTTTGAACAATCGAACAAGCAAAATTAAAAACAGTGATCGAAGAGTCATGAGGACAGCCTTTCAGACGGGACTGTTGGAATTTGACCAGCGGCGGCGTATCGATTTTAGATTAGCACAAAGTGTTCTTTTAATCGATCGAACGAAGAAACAACTGTTTCGCGGGCTAAACGGACCAGAGTGCGTTGACGGCGTGATTCCTCCGACTAATACGTGCGCCGATCACTGTTATAAAGTGGAACATAGAAGAAGATGGCCAGTGTTCATTTTATCGCTGCTTGGATTCTGGCCAATGTCCAAAAAACGAAAAATGTGGTCGAGCACAGAACAGAATGTTTGGATGACGGGGACGTGGAAAAGTGCACTTTAAAGTTTAATCAATATCAATCAATCGACGAGCGGAAAGTAAACATGTGAACGAACGGATTTTATCAGTTCAATGCACCGATAAGGGGAGACGACGCCCGAATGTAGAGTTTAGAAGTCAAAACATGTTTGATTGTCTGTGCGATCACTTATAAAATGGTCCAAAAGGGGGAACGCGTGAAGAATGTGCGTTTCGATAGCTACAGCAAGCAACGTTTGCGCACCTGCTACCTGCGCGACCACGCTGTGGAGAGGGAAAACAAATTGCAGCGTATTCGGACAGCACGCGGTGCACCCGAAACAGAAAAGTTTGCTTTGTTCAAACATCCCCCAGCGATGTCTGAACTAAGATCAAGCGCGTAGAAAAGTCTAAATGTTGTTTGTTTTTCGGCCTTTGGAAACTTTGAAAACTACTTTTCATTAACTAACATAAAGGCACAGAAATCATGTTTCAAAGAAGAAAAGCCATTGTTTTATGTTGCTTTTTCGTGTGTTACGTGTAGTTCTACGCTGAGACACAACATTAAGCATTTCTGCATTCCATAAACTTAAGGAAGCAGGATTTTTGCGTTAAGAACACTTTTTAGCAACACATGATGAGAAAATGAAAAACGGACAGAAGGAAGTTTTGACTTATATAGAACGCATAAAAAAGAAAAAAAAGTTAAACGTTTTAGTCAATGAAACCAGGAAACCTAAGCTCCCTCGGGCTATTAATAGAAGCAATAAGACAGAGCTGTTGTTGCTGTTGTTTTTGTTGTGCAAAAGAGACAAAAAACAGAGAATGTCTTGTGATCTAATAAATCTGTCCACGTGGAGAAAAACGTTTCTTCGATTATTTTTTTTCATCTTTGAACTTCAATTGCCCATTTTGTTCCGCGGCGGCGATGAAACATCGATGTGTCAGTGTAGTTTAGACGGAACTTTAATGTATTATGAAAATTATCACAGAAAATTGGGGTTTAAAGCAATCAATGCATAAATCAATTAAGGAATAAATGTATTAATAATACCCAAGGGCGGTTTGTCACATTTTCTTATGGAAAATTGGGTCAAAATCACGCGTTTTGCCGTGATTAATAAAAAGTGCATGAAAGTGAGTGGCGGGAATGGTAGGGGGGACGCATCCACTTGCACGGACGGGTCGGTTGGGTGGCGAGGGATGAGAGACCACGGGCGCAGAGAGCGCAGAGAAACGCGAGATGAAGGGACGCGCGCACTCTCACAACACGATTGGTCGGAGTACAACAAAACCACCGACCCCAGCACTAGTGCCAGAGATCTGGCCTCGTTCCAACACTCTCTGCAACCCTGCAAACATTGTATATCATTCTGCAGATACTTTAACGTGTATACCTTCTCCTACCCACGTTTACGATAGTACTTTATCAGTTGAAAAAAGTGATGAACAAGAAGCCGGTGGCAATTTTCATTTGCAATCTCGAGAAGCCCTAATCCTGCCTGAAAACCGGACCGATAGCGGGATAAGGCGGCGAGACGCGCGCAAATGCGGCCTGAACGGCATTCGACCCGTTTGACCACCGCGAAGTTTCTACTTGTTCCAGGAGGAAGTGCAGTCATGCATGACGCAGTTCGATGCGTGAGGGCCATTAGAGGCTCCCTCGCGCCGCCTGCTGCAAGCGAAACAGGCGGCACCGATTACAGCATTGCTCGTGCCCGGCGGCTCTTCCAATTTTCGTGCCGCCACGCATTCATTCCAGGTGGCACGGGGATAATTAGATATTGTCAGACACTCGGTCGGTCCGCTAAACATTCCCATGTCTATCGATCAGCCTAATAAATTCGGACTACCGCCCAAAGCAACAGCGCGAATGCACGCGTGGAATCGATTTCCGACGATTAGAGCAGTGTGGCGACTAATTCATTTTAGGTTCCTCCGGGCAATGTCGGCCCCGGGAAACGCAATGATCTCCAGAGGCGGACAATCTCGTGCTCGACGAGTAAACAATCGGGTTGTGTATTTCAAAAACACTGCTGGGCCAACAACTGAGACTCACAGCAGGAAAATACTCGAAAATTCGGGGTTTCCTCAAAAGTTCTAGAAGAAATGATAAATCCGGTAATAAATCATAAAGTTTTCGAAAAGGGTGATTCTCAAGAAAAGTACCCCGTTGTGAATATAATCCAAATTAAGTAAATGTTAATCCAATTGGTCCCCGAAGAACAGGATAAGTATATCAAAAGTAAAAAAATGTTAATAAGAAGATTGAAACACCAAGTTTCCTGCCATAAAGTTTAGTTGCAGATTAAAAGAGAGGACTATGTATTTTCTCGCGTTTCTGTTACCCAAGGAGTTACAACTTAAAGGTTATTTTCTAACTTTGGGAAAAACTGAAAATCAAACAAAATTGCACGATATTCTCATAGGTGTAAAAAACTACATTTATGAGCTTGATGGTTTAGAGGTCTATGGCTAGCTATCACGCAAAAGCTCGATAGCTCGATACCAACCTGGGTCGATATACACTTATCCTGTTCTTTCCTGCTGAGCTTTATCAACGGTTGAACCCAAAATTTTTATGGAGAAACGGTTAGCACGTAAGCAAATGTCCTCACCAAAACTATCAGGACTACCAAAAAGTTTCCTGGGGCAACTTCTGTGAAGGAACTTTTGCAGTGGTTACTTCACTGCTGCAGCCTTCACCAAAGTTTGTAAAAACATCTTTTGCCATCAACTTTGCAAGAAACTGTAAAAGGGCAATAGGCATAGCTTCTCCGATTGTAATTGCAATACGTCTAGATTTTTTGTGTTGTTTGAGATTGAGCACAATTCGCTTTCGGGGAGGCGTACTCCATTTCCTCCAGACTATCATCTAGACGTTTCGCGACTAAATAAGGCCAATTGGCCTTGATGATCTCTTCGAGAAGCCACGCCGTCACTCGTGCACTTTCTGGGTGTTCCTGCCAAAATAACACGGTCACTTGAATCGAATTAAGCTTCAGGGAAATATGAAACTGGCTTTAACAACTTTATACACTAGACTAATGATGAAAGGACATAAAGTGCATCGTAAGAAGTAATCGCAAAACATTTCTTCCCTTTGAAATAATCGCACTCTCATTAGTAGTCTTTGACTTTTTCTATTACAAAGAAAAAGGGTTGATTATGGCAGCTACCCTCTGAAAGAAAATGTGTCCTTTTGTAATGGGAATTCCTATTTTCACGGATGCAAAAAGAAAGCAACTTATATTTTTCCCAGTTTGACTGGTTTGATTTGATATTGAATCAGTGAAACATGAATTGCCCACAATGGACCAACAAAAAATTAGTTTCTTCAAATTCATGTGGTTTCCTTGCAAACTACTTATGTATATAAATTATACAATTTTAATCACTTGTTTATTCACACTGGTTAGAAAATTTTCAAGTTTCCATTGACCTGCTTGCAGAATGAAATGTAAGAAATACCTCAGATAACACCATTCCTGTGTATATGTCTGTCTATCTTCCAATCAGCAACCCACCAATTAAATTGTTTTATATAATACTCACTAATTTATCAACATTTCATGCGGCTAATTGCCCTATTCAACACCATCACAATACCTATCCTATTACGTGAAATGTGTTCTTTGGCGCCACGCTGAAGCTTCGTAGGGTCGCGATGTGTGATGACAAGCTGTATACAGCTGGAAAAGGTTGTATAGTATTGTCGAGGTCTCGAAGGGTCGCTTCCTTGTTTGTCCGAAGCTGCCCACTTCTATCACAACTCTTCTGATGCTCTTACTGGGTGGTTTTACCTTTCTCCTCTTCTTCCATAGAACCTCTGGTTGTTCGCCTGTCACGCAACTAGGTTTGTCTGATCCGCAAACAAAAGATTGGAGGCAATTGTTTCTTTGCAATGCCATTTCCACGGTATTTCCCATAAATGGCGTAAATGCAAGAAAGGCAGTATGCTGAATTGCCAGGCAACCCTTCGTAAGTTGGTTGTTGAAGGGAGCATTATAGCTATACGAACAACAATATGAACCAGTTTCACCTCAGAAATACTTTATTATTCAACTAAAATGCATATATACAAACAATGTATAAACGTGTTTCCATTCAGGATTTCGTTCTGCTGCAATACTTAAGCCAATAAAATGGTTTTTTTTCTAAAACCACTGAAATTCATGAGCAGAGCAAACATGCATCGCACAAATTTTTTAAACTCCAATTGTTTAAAAAATCGTATCGTTACATAAACGGCTGAATACAAGCTACTGTGAACTATAAACAACCTTTTGCTTAATTTATTTACGGGTTGTTTCCTGGAGATCTTTTGCAGCCTTTGGAACCCAACTTTTGAACTCAGTCTACAGCGCGGTTTGCTGGTACATCTCTCCTTGGCGGGTGTAGTTTTTCAAAGGCTTTTCTGGAATATTTGGAACTTTTGCAATTTTGCAGCCGACTTCTGTTTTTCAATTGAAGTAGTGTCTTCCCGGAGACTTATACCGAAAAATTAAGGTCTTATAGAAAATGCACGGTAATGTAAACCCCGAAAATATAATAACCCAGCTAGTATAGTGAAACTACTGCTTTCTTCTTTCAGGACCTGGAAACAATGTATATAGCTTTCTAAAGACTACAACATCCCCTCCTGCTCCTGTTAAAGATGACTACTACGGTATGGTTTCTTCGTTGTTGAATATTGTTGTTCCAGATGATATTGATATGCATCTCACTAAAATCAACTTGGTTGAGCCTTCGGCACCACTCCTTCAAGAAAATTCTACGAAACCCATTTCCCTCCAAGCCCCTCCGCCTCTGTTTTCACCAATCAACCCCAACCCATCTACGCACTCTGTTCCTAAGCCAAACCCAACTGCTGCACTTACACCCAAAGGTACCGTAACCCCATTACAAAATCAACCAGTTATTTCTGTGCCTCTTCCAAATGATCCCGTACACACGCCAGTTCCATTGCTTCCACCGGTGCCGTCTGTTGTCCATCCTTCACCACCAAAATCCTCCCACGTAAAGCAACCTAAAACCTCTCGATCGGTCGTTTTGGGAGTACCGCCAAAGAGCTTTTCTCCTACTTTGAAACCCTTCCTCATTCCCGTATTTCGCTCAAGAGATCTACCCTCTATATTTCTAAGGTATTCCATCAAATACCTCTAAATGGCTTATTTTCCAGAGACGTTGCGCCAATTCCAACGGAAAAACCTAAGACCCTTCCGTCATTTTTCGATTTCTTCCGTCCTCTTCCTACGTTTCCACCATTCAAAAACGTTTTTGCCCAGCACTCACTTCCTTTTTCCGACGTACGTGGGAACAGGCACAAAATTGCATAAATTTTAGGTTCCGCGAATATCTTCGCCTATTGTCACTGATCCCCTATTCATATTGAAAACCTCTCCCCCGATCTCATGGACCTTCTGCGATCCGATTTGTGGCTCTGGGGATCAGGCAGTCGACGCGGAAAGCGCTTTAGAGAACGTTCAGCAAGACATCAAGGAAGGGGTAAACAAATAAAGAAATGAGCAAAGTTCGAGAACCAATTTCAGATTGAAAATGCATTCAAACAAAGTCATCTCACTGTGCCATCCGATGACCAAGTGAAAATAACCGTAAGAAGATTGTTGTAAAGTAATTGCGTTTTTCAGTACCACCCAAACTCCACGATTCTCGAGGATTTTGGAAAATACTATGGATGGGATGGATTTCAATATGTCACTCTGGGAAATGTCGTAGCTTACAGAAGACACAAAGAGGATAATTCGAAAAATGGGCAATTCTTTGTTGAGGTAAAGAGCAAAGTGGTGGCAAAAGTTGTGAAGTTATCTAAAACATTAATCAATAAACACGACAAAATTCATCAGGAAATAAACGAGTAGTTGAGGAAAAACCACAGAAGCCGTTAGACTTCCTGACGCGAAGAACTTTTTTGTCCTAGAAACCAATGTATAAGCTCTTTTGTTTTATAAAGCGACAACGATGGAGAAGGAAATTTACAACATTTACAATTAAAACAAACCGTTTATTCAGGTTCAAGTGAAAATCAAGCAAAATGGCAGAATTAATACATCAACCTGGCGTCAAATTGGAAAACATGTAAGAGATGTGCAAGTGAAAATAAAACATATTTTTAGATTCAAACATATCTGAAACTAAATAAAGGAGCTCGTTTTCAAGAAGACATCCGGGTGGAAATTAACGATAATAAACCGCAATAAAATCTGCATTTGTTTTTTTTCTAATTTTACTCGTATTTGTAGTTTGTTTTTCATTTGGAGTTCAATGATTTCATTTACAGGTGGGTTTCAAAGGAATTGTACAAATAAACCAAATGACACTGCTTTTTTACTTGTGTAGATTCATGTATTTAAAACTTAAAGAAACCCATTCAGCACCTATCTATTGTTATAGTATGCACAAATTTTAAGCTTTCCGGTGGTCTAAAACTTTGGAGTCGAATGTTGCCATTGATTTTATGGGGCGTTGTTACTTATTTCAGCTGGATCCTGAAAACATGGGAATTTTGAAATTTTATAGAAAAGTTCAGTGACTCTCAACTGGAGTTTATAATAGTTATGAATGTACGGCGTCATTTGTACCAATTTGGGTAGTTTCGACTTTAGAAATAGTGGCTATAAATTTCAATCCCAATTAAAGATACGATAGTAATTCCACAGTTTTATTTACGAACCGGAACTTACAAACTTGTTTAGACCTTATAATTTCAGCTAAACGCTGGAATTTTTGGCAAATCATTTTATTGACAGCCCTGAATATCCTAAAGGGAACTCAGAACACTTCGTGAGATCCTAGGGCTGTAATAAAGCCAAATCGGCTTTGGGCTTAACCGAAAATTTGACTTACATTGATGGAAACCAAAAGTCAAAATTGAGGAACTTCTCTATAAATAGTTATTCGGAAACTTGAATTCCCTCGGTAAGATTTTTGATTACTAGGCTAAAAGAAAACAGGTTTGTCTTTGCTGCCCACAGACCTTCAACTTGTTTGTATGCAAACATTTCTCCGAGTTCTCTGCAAACTGAGATCAAGTCTCTTTGTCAACCAATTTATCATAATATTAAAGTTCTCCTAATGTTCACATGCTATGGCATATAGAAGTCATAACGAATATATGGTTTCTCTTTATGACTTTTGATTATGAAAGTGATGGACGGACATATATCCTTGTTTTGATCCGCTGAAATCCTATTGTCCTTTTCGGACATGGATTGCGAAATGGTTGCTGCCCAACCAACAGACCCCAAGGTTGCCTCATCCCACATGACGTCAACCGCGCGGTATGACGCACATTGTCCTCTTTAGTACATCTTATGTCCATCGTTGTTTTCGCCAAAAGTTCCGTATAACGCATCCCCAAAACCTTTGTGATTCAAGACACAGTCACCCGTCAGGCGCTGGCCGCATCACTAATCCGTGCGAAACGCCCTCGCAAAGATTGTCTTGTTGTTTCAAGGAGTCGATGGGATAGGTTTCTTTAGAACAACCTTGACCTTGGTCATGTTGCGCTAAAGTAATCCGAAGGACGAGAATTCCCTTGAACGCTTGCGAATGAATCAACAAGCCAACGTGAGGATCGCAGGCGGCTGTGGCCTGATAACGGCCGTTCGCCTGTGCTCTCCCTATTTACCCACCCTCGCATTGTTTAGCTGTTGCTGCCCCGAATGAAGATGCAGATGGCATGCCGCCGGTGTGCGGTGCGCGTTTATCTCGCTTCTATCTGGCATCTTTTGTGCGAACCGGTCTCTCCCTCCCGTCCACTATGTATCTGCGCGCCAACCTCGGTCCTCGACCCCGCCCCCGCCGTTCAATCGATACCATGTGATGCGTGTTGCATTCGCGCATCCCGTAAACTATACTGGTCCTCTAACTGCCCTTTGCAGGACGTCGGACAACAGTGGATGTCCGCTAAGCGACCACTTTATGATTAATAGGTCCAAACCATCACAATATGTCCGATATTGCAATTCAGCGCGAACGGTGCCGGATTCCCTCGATTTAATCCGTTCGGGAAACTCTTTTGATCAAAAAATCAACTGGGTGTTCCCGCAGTTTGTTTCATTTCTCTCCGTGTAGTTTCATTTTAAAACAAGAGTAACTCTGACCTGAACATTTGTACCTGATTTCGAGCGAACTTTTCATTTTTTGAATAAAAGACGTACTCCGCTAGCGTTGTCTTCCAAAACAAACTACACTTTGCCTAAAGAATTTTTTCAGAAAATTAGAATAGAACCAAAGACATATTTGAATTGATTAGTGAAAGAATCTCAGAGCTCTGCAGATGCGCAATGAATGAGGTCAAACATTCGTTGCTGGCATGTTTCATTAAAGTTTATTCTGGTGTGGGTGTGTGCTTCGCAAACACTGTGAAAGAATTTGCTTATTTGTGCTGTATTCGCTCCAACCATCACAAATAAGCAAAGTGACGCCGGTTTCAGTGCTACCGCCGTTGCAGCGTCGTTCGGGGCGGGCTTATCGTCCTATCAATAGATGAGTTTCCTCTGTTATCAAGAATTCCAGGGTCCTGGAATCGAATTCCATAATCTAAACATGCTTTTGGGCTGCCCTTGCCTCCTAACCGTTTCGCTCCGAGATCGGCGATGCTCCCTGTGTAAACACCTGTCTTTTTCTGTGAGGCTGCCGCCGCTTTTCGCAACAGCGTTGTCCCATGAAAAGTGCGCGTTTGCAATTTTGGCAGAGAAATTCTTTTTCGAAACGACGGCATCGATATCTTTGTGTTGTGAGATGCGCTCAATTCCCGTCGTCGGCGGGCATATTCTAATTATTTTCTAGGTTTGCCGATTATGTATAATTGCGGAGTAGGCGGAATTTGTGCCCGTCGGCGTTGTCTGACTCAGAGAGACAGCGGCCGCCTCGCATTCCCTCGCAGACAGTACCACTTGCCCCGAGACAAAGTGCATCCTTTCTTCCCTTCCGCACTCAACGCGTCTAGCCCAATTCGAAACGAAACCGTCTGCCCGCGCCTCCCAGTCCCAGATATCTTTTATGCGCAGAGCAAAAACAGTTTTTTCTTCAAATGAGAAAAGTTTCATTCTCATTGAGTTCTCCGTAAGCCAAAGAATTGTTGACGGAAACTGGTTTTCTTGAAAGGCTCTTAAATAGTTCACAGGAATAGGCCTACTTAGCAACCACATTTTTAAAATTTCCGTCAGTTATGTACATATATGCAGGTTTTTAAGGAAGCTTCTCCAATCGTTAGCATTTAACACCTAATTTCATCTATATGGTAAATTTGTTAGAAAATACACATTTTGATCATTATGCTTGAACTCAAGCTCTACCGGCATAGTGTATACACTCGCTATTGTTTTGCTTTAGATTTGACCTTATGCTCAAGGCCTTAAACGAAACAAAACGTACGTGTTTTTGCATCAACCTGGCGTTAAATACAGCCACTTAAAGTCAGTTATGTTAAGTTAGGCACTTACTGGCATAGTCATAATTGACATTTCGATTTGAAAACATCTCTTAATTTTGTTGTACTTTCTGTTTTCAAGCATACTTTCCATTTACAGCTGATTGAGAGCGATTTTCTCCTCTGGTGACTCTTGACTTTTCGTTTTCTTCACGCTATGATTACTAGGCATACAACTTCTTATTATGCACAAAACGCATACTTACCGAGAATCCAGTTAGCTATCTCTCTCTCTCACTTTTCGCATTTCCTTCTCCCAGCAAGCAGTGTCCTTTCGAAAGGACGCAACATTTAAAAAAGGCCGCAAACACCGCATCCGTCTTCCCCGACGCAAAAAAGTTGTTCCGTGCAGGAATTCGGCACTCCCGCTGTTTGTACTTTGGGTTCATCTTCAATGTTATACTCTGTTTACCCTTGGTCGGGAGATTCCCCTTTTGAAGATCAAACGAATGAAACCTCAGAATTCAAATAAGGCGTCCTCTGAGAGATCTGATACGCGATGATGGTGGCAATTATAGTTTGCTGTTGTTGTTTGACCTTGGACCATCGAGTTTATCGATGGTTTCTAATCCATTGGAAGTTGTCTGAGATTTGACTGCTGATTCCAGAAATCAAATAGAAAGGTCAGATTTAGCGCACCGCACAATGTTTGTCGTAAACAATCGGCTGAAGCACACACACTCCTGGACTGCTTCGTGTGTTCACAGCCTTGTGCACTTTGCAGCGACTTTCAGACTTTCCGTAGCTATTTCCCGGCTTCATCCGTCTTTTCTACCATTTCTTGCAATTCGGCGCGCGTTTCCTACAGCAAACCGACATTTCTCAGGCTGGTTGGTAATTGATTATCGCAGAATCATAGCGTCATCAATCTCATTGTGTGTTTGCCGAAACAAATGCGACGGGGTTGCGCGTCACCTCTCGCATAGTCCAAGTCCACGCGCAGCTTTCCCCTCACTTATGTCTCTTCTGCTCCACAGATCATAGTTACACCTCAGTTTCCAGGATGCAATGAACATAAGCATTGATAGCGGTAACAGTAGTTTTCGCCAAGGGCATCGCCACAAGTCCATCATGAACATCCTCAGAAGAGCCTTCAGTTTCCGCTCGCGACAGGATGCGAGAGATGACCTTGGTGGGTTTCAGAGGCATTTCACCGTTTCACACGCCCTAACCGCCAATCTTATGCGATAGACCTTTTGGCTTCAAAAAAGAAGGACAAGATCAAAATTCAGACTTAAAGTCACTTGTGACACTAACTTCGCATTACAAAGCAAACTTCTAAATATAAATAATCTCAATTCTTGAATAGTGACCAAAATACACAGAACTTTTGAAAACTCCACACTTTGGAAAATTATCTTCTATTCATGAGCTATGATCGAAAACTAATGAACTTTCAGACTACAAAAGCAGCAACTCGGTGAACACTTCAATCAGCAGCAGCTCTCACACGCAATCATCCCAGTCTTCCCCTTCTCCAATGAGTAAGAAAATCCCGTAATAATTTAGGAATCCTTCTGTTTAGGCAGTGATGTAGCCTCCACGTCGAGAGACTCCTTGCCTCTGGTTGATGCCATGTCAATTTATGAGGACCCTTTTGTCGCCGTCACTACCGATGGTTGTATTTACGTCAAACACTACTATGAATTCAATCCGAGGGCGGAATTCCGCTTCGAAGACATTCATCATCCCCATGTGGTTTGTAGTTTTATCCAGTTTTAAATTTTTCTTGCTTTTTAGAGGAAATCGTCGAGGGTTATTAAAATCTCCCGAATCAGAGACTTTCACTTTGCGAGTGTGTACAACTTGCAGAACAATGATATTTGCAAAGCTTGGGGAATCACTAGAAACGACGTATGGTGGGCTAGTCATGTGAACAGGTGCCGTAATTTTGCATAAACTTTCTATTTTATCGTTTCAGACAGAATTCCGTAAATGGCTTTGGTTGCCTCGTTGTGAACGATGGAATGTCGATTCGGGCAGGGTTTTCGGTTGTTCACATGGACGCTTTTATTGCCAGTCTCAGGATTTTAGGCCTTCCCAGTGACTGCAGGTTTGAAAAAACTGACGTTCTATACTAAGACAAAACGTTTTAGTTATAATCCTGGTCTTCCAAGTCCTCCGATCAATCGTTGTCAAATTCCTTTTATCGATGACGATGCTAGCACGGCTGAAGATACCCAAAATGGTAGCGTTCACAAAAAACCTTTATTATTTGTTCATTTCAGTCTTATAGTGAATGAAGTGGCGGCAATATCACCCAACACTCAGGACGTTGACGGTCTCTCTCCTCGCATATCTCCTCGCTACTCTCTTTAAGCAAATTCAGGTCGATATCACATCCACGGTTCTAAAGTTCCACCTTGCCCTATTGTGGGATCGCATTTTGTTTTCTTCTACAGGTTTTTGTTTTTCAAAAGCACTGTTAAACGAAGAGAATATTCATAGCATTTAGAGAAAAACATTGTTTTCCTCACTTGAAGGTCTCATTGTATAAATAAATACACATAGCCTATGCCTATTTTTTGTTACAACTGCATGTCAATAAAGTGTTTATTCTTTTTCATTCCAGGTTTTTTTGGGGCAACACTATCTGTTAGATACTATTTAGGCACAAATTTACCTAAATTCTGTCCTCAACTTAAAACACTTTTCAAATAGAAACCTCTGTTTTATCGTTTCGACAAAGTTTGTTTTGGTATGTTTCCCCAGTAAAAGAGGTGTGTGTAAAGTGATACAAAAAACTATACATATACAAGAAATTTGTGTAAAATGATACCCGTGATAAGCCATTTTAAGGAAGCCTGGCAACATGTAATTGCATTTCCAGCGTTATTTAGCTTTCAAGTCTTGTGTTCAAACCAGTCTTATGCTTTATATGTTTATTCCTGTACGTATCGAAAAAGCATATACTTATCAGTGTGGAATGATCTGATCAAAGGGTTGGGAACATAACTCCCTATCTTCAGGAAATGAGGAGCTAGAATTTGGGGGGGGGATAAATGAAATAGGCAATGAGCGAGGAGCAAACTGGGTGTTTGGGGGCACCTAAGGGTTTGCGGAAAATTAGAGAACAAAGATGCAGAGGCGAGAGGATGCTGAGCTGAGTCTCGAACGGATTAAAAGATCCCTAATGCAGCATTTGAAGCAGGAGGGAGTTCCACATTCGCAAGGATCGGTCGTAGAACCACGTCTGGTCGTAACGGTGCCGTAGTCGGAGCCTTCGAAGATGATGTGGTTCTCTCTCTCTCTCTCTCCTTTAGTGAACAAGTTGTGCACCGCAGCAAGCGCAAAGATAGTTTTTCGATTACATGATGCTCTAGATGACCTCCCCTTCCTCCAATTTATAAATCTGTCCCAAGGGACCCAGTAAAACAAACAATGCTCGGCAGAATTTCATTTCAAGTGAAAGAATAAGTGGGGATGTACCGATAACAAAACAGTGGCATCAAATCTGATGCTGAACAAAAACAAAACTCGATGCATAAATCTCTGATAACTCTGTTAGAAAAGGTCGAGGTACACGCTTCAGGCGAAAGGATAGTAGAGGTCCAGCGAGTCGGGGTTCCTGATGGACGAGGACTTCTCGACCACCTCTCCGTTCACGATCTTCTTGACGGCAAGCTCGACCTTCTTGCCCGAGTTCGTGTACTAAACACAAAGATATTGATAATACAGCAATGCAACCCACGGGGATATCGGCGATGGCAAAGATCTCATTGGGCATGTGGCGAGGGGACTGCTTGCTCCTGAGCTTCAGGCAGATCTTCTTCTTGAACTCGTCCGTCAGCTCCACGCCCTCCTTCAACTGCACAAAAAGGATGATGTGCTCATCGGCGCACTCCTCTCCGTTCTCCTGACGCCTGAAAAATGTGGTTGAAACATTTAAACTGATTATGAAACATACACAGTCTTTCCAACAACAACAGAGTCGGTAACTTCGTCAAAGGTCTCCACGACCTGATACAGCTCAGCGGTTCCGATGCGAACACCGCCCCTGTTCAGAGTGGAATCGCTCCTGCCCACCATAACCACGCCGCCGGTGGTGCTGCTAATGTAACAAAAGTCCTCGTGCGCCCACACACCGTCGAACCTGCAAAGAAGTTTCCGTGAACACAACAAAAACAAACTAACTTCTCAAAATACGACTTCTTGTAACGCTTGTTGCCTTCATCGCCTAGGAAGTGGAGCGGCATCGAGGGGAAAGGCGTAGTGCACACCAGCTCTCCCTTCTGATCAAAAACCTCCTTTCCTGAAAAGAAGATTGATTGAAAAAAGGACAATAAGAAATTTACCATTCATATCGAAGCAGTGGATGTCCATTCCCAGGAAGAGGGCGGTACACTCTCCGGCAACAACGGGCTTCGACAAAGTACCACCCATGAAACATCCGATGATATCGGTACCTCCCGAGATCGAGGAAATCACGGCCTAAAGTAGAACATGTGCTAAAGAAACGCTGTTACACTCACTCCAGGGGAGATGTGATCGTTAATAAACACGAACTGATTATGCGTCAAAGGGGAAGCCGTGGAATAGACCAAACGAATGTTGGTGAGATCGTAAAGAGACTCTGAAAAAAAAGATAAAAATCATAACAAAAGAACACTTACTAAAGTCCTGGCCAGTCCTCCTGAAGATTTCGTAGATACCAGCTCCACTTCCCAGAATAGTACACTTCTGCTGGGAGGCGATCTTCAGCAGGATGTGCTCATCAGGCACAGTCGGGCACTCGTCGTAGAGGACAAGGGAACCTCCGCAAAAGGGGAAGCTCATAAGCCTGAAAGAAAGTCGTTTGTTTCAAATGAAAACGAAAACAAACCAATTCCACATCATCCATCCACAGGTGGTGTAGAAGAGGATTCTGTCGTTGGAACGAGAATCACCCTGGACCATATGCTCCTCAACGTGCTTGAGCAGAGTGCCCTTAAAAAGAAACATATAAAGCAAAGAGAAAAATACTCACTCCGTAAGTGTGAACAATGGCCTTGGGCAGTCCAGTGGTTCCGCTGGAAAACATGATGAAGAGCGGGTGCGCGAAGGGGACCTAAGACGTAAAATACTTCCGAATTTTGGAGAGACCAACCCTCTCGTACTGGAACGGCGTGGAGACGTTCTTTCCAAGATCAGCAAACACCTTGAAATCGACGAACTTCTCCGATCTCTTGAAACCCGAGACGTCAATCGTAGTATCAGCCAAGTTGTTCATCACGATAACCTTCTCCAGGGACGGCAGACCTTAAAAGTACAATAAATTCGTTACATGGGAGGAAATTCACCATCCACGATCTCGTTAATGGTAGAAGCCAGGTTGAACAGCTTGCCCTTGTAGGTAACGGCTTCCACAGTGAACAACACCTTCGGCTTCACCTGAAAACAAACATTTTCCAGCTAAAATATACAAAATACCTGCTGGAAACGGCTCAGAACGGCCACAACACCGTTTTCAACGGAAGACGACGACCACGTAGCTCCAATCGAGGCGGTGGCGTACATCGCAACAGCGGTCTCATAAGCGTTCGGCAGGAAACCGCAGATTTTATCACCGGGGGTCACACCTTAATCGTTTGAAGGTAAAACACAACAAAAAAGACAAACCCATGTTGCGAAGGGAGGTGGCGATGGTGTGCACGTCCTTCTCCAACATTCCATAAGTGTAGGTCTTCAGCTTTCCGACTAAATTCACAAAAATATAATGTAAATACTCTAAAAGTCACCTGTGGTGATGAAAGCCACATCCTCGTCGCGGCCTCGCAGGATATTTTCGGTGTAGTTCACAGTGGCACCCTCGAACCACTTGGGAAACTCGGCAATGGTCTTCGTCTTATCAATCACCTGTAAAAAGTCATTAAAAAACAGAAAATACATGGAGTAATACCTGCTCGTACTTGCCTCCGAACTTAATACCGAAATACTTCACGATAGTCTCCCAGAACTCGGGGTAGCTCTCGCAGGAGAACTTGTGCAAAGCGTCATAATCGGCTAAAACAGTGGATATATACGCAAACACAGCATTAACTCACGCAATGTGATGTTATACTCGGATTCTATGTATTTACGCAGACGAACTTCAGTGGAATCGAGAGCCTGGGGCGGCTTGTAGAAGGCCTGGCCCGCTTTGACCTCCTCGTTGTGGTTTATTTCGGCCGTCACCATACTAAATTAATAATTAT